>OX578145.1:31162947-31477947 GCA_951213105.1 Amaurobius ferox
TTAATGATAGCATGTCTTATATTTCATGCATTTTTTCTTGGGAAAACTATGCTTATATTTAAAACAATAATAATTGAAATTTTATAATTAGAAGTAGGCAAGCAAAGTCAATTTTTATTTGTGGCATAAATGCAAAGAACGCTTAAAGGCAATTTAATGGTCAGATAAATGTTACAAATTATATTTCATATGACCTTTTCTCATTTACAATGTTTCTTACCTTTGAAATATGTATGCTGCATGTGCTAAGCATGCATATGCGAAATGTAAACAATTTTTATCTTGAAAATTTTAATAAAGAATTTATAAATTGCACATCTGAGAGCCAGCCAATCACAGACGGAAGCACTATTTTGCCTTACCTTAGTGTAATCCATTTGCTTTGGCACACTTATCGCCTATATCGGCAAAAACAATATTCTTGTATTTATCCATTTTATCTTTATTTTCAAACTTTTGGGAATCTAAACATTCGTATGCTTTCCGAGAATTATTAAAACATTCTACGGCCGAACATACTCCTATTTAATTGCGAATTTGTACTACAATACACGATATCGAGTCACCCCAGACTTAGGAGGATAGAATACAGGGAGTTGGCATGTGTATGGGGGAAGGATTGAACGACAAGTGCTTTAAAGCCGATATAAGCCCTCCACCTCAGGCCAAATGCACATGTAGAATAGTATGCGCCCTTAATAAGCACTTAAAACGAACTTTTTGTTTACTAAATGAACAGCTTCTTGTTTTTAACTGCTATTATTTAAGGCGTACTAAAGGAGCGTTTTTTGGGCTTATCAAAGGCGTATTAAAAAAAATGACTTTTAATATCCCTCCTCCATTTTTTCCAACGCCGGAGGATGTAAATCTGAAATTCAACTCCTTTGCGTTCCGTGCCGTAATCAATACCATAAGTTTGCTAAGATTCAATTTCCCAGATCAAAGTTGGAGCTTCTGGAAAATCTGAAAAAAACTTTTAATCTACCTCCCCATTTTTTCCAACGCTGGGGCGTAAGTCTAAAGACCGGATCCTTTGGGTTCTGTACCGTAGTTGGAACTATAAGTTTGCTAAGATTCAGCCTTCTAAATCAAAGCTGGAGCTTCTAGGAAATCATAACGTTCTTTCAATCTCCTGCCATTTCTCCCAACGTTGGAAAGTAAATCTAAAGTCCTGTTTCGTTGGCTTCTGTACCGTAGTTGGTACTATAAGTTTGCTAAAATTCAGCATTTAAAGTCAAAGCTTCCCTATCCCGCTAATAAAACTCAAAATTCAAACCCACCTAAATCTGCCGAATTCAAGAAAAGAGAAGAATTAAATCAATATGTTATTGGTATACTCTTGTCATTCCTCAGCCATTATTTTCCCAAACATGTTTACGAATGCTTTTCTAAAGTCATTACCCCGATGAAAGCCGCTGAGGGCGATATGGATAAAATTAAAATCTTATTCGCTAGCCTAAACGGTCTCCCGGTTTAGATCCTGAAAAGGGCCCTCTCAATTGAACTCTGAATCCCCGCGTTTATAAAAACGCAGTTTTCACTGTTTCAAGGCCGGTGCTCTATGGAGCACAGCTAGACCCCTCCCACTTTTCCCTTTATTTCTCGAAGAAAATTGTTCCACCTATTCCAAATTCTGCGACACGTAAGACCTCGATTGTGATTCGTCACAATCGGGATCTGAGAGCATCGTTCGTTTCTTTTTTGAAACCTCTTCTCATTAAACTACCTTTATTACTATTTCCCAGCCGACCCTTAAGATTGGAATTTAGAAGCAGCCTTCGGCTGACCGGAGTACTCCGTAAATGGTAGACCCTTGAAACCTTAAATCAAAGCTGGGGTTTCTGGGCAATTTGAAAGTCATTTTGATCTCCCTCCCACATATTTTCCGACTCATGGGGCAAGAAAACTTCTGAAAAATCTGAAAGTACCCTTAACAACCACTAACAAAACGAAGTCTGTTTGCTGAACGAACAGTTCCTTCTTATTCTTAACTGCACTTATTTAGGGCGAATCAAAGGAGCTTGATTAAGGCGAACTAATGGAGTTTATTTAGGGCGTATCAAAGACGTTTTATTGAAGTAAGTACTTTTAATCTCCCTCCTCTAATTTTTCAATGCCGGGGGGTAAAATCTAAAGTCCAGTTCCGTTGGGTTCTGTGCCGTAATGCATACTATGAGTTTGCTAGATTCATCCTCCTAGATCAAAGGAGGAGCTTCTGAAAAATCTGAAAATATTTCTAATCTACTTTCCCCATTTTTTCTAACTCCGGGGGGAGATAAATCGATAGTCCGTTAGGTTCTGTATTTTTGTCGATATTTAAGTTTGCTAAGATTCAGCCATCTAAGTCAAATGTGTGGCTTTTGGAAAATCTGAAAGCACTTTTGATTCCCCCCCCCCATTTTTTGCAACGCTGAAGCGTAAATATAAAATCCGGCTCCGTTGCGTTCTGTGCCGTAGTTGGTACCATAACTTTACTAACATTCAGCCATCTAGGTCAAAGGAGGGGCTTCTAGAGAATCTAAAATTAGGTTTAATCTCCCTCTCCCATTTTTTCCGACACCGGTGGGTAGGGATAATCTAAAGTCTCTTACGTCTGAGCGGTAGTCTATATTATAAAAGTGCAGAGATTCAGCTTTCTAGGTCACTAGTGCGACTTTGGAATGGTATTGAAAGACAAAAATATTTTATAATAATAACAGTAATTGCATTTGTGGATATACCTATTTTTAATATATATTATAAACTATGAATTAAAATGGCACGTGCAAATTGTATCATAGGTGTAGCCAGGAATTCCTAAAGGAAAATGGTCGACTGCTGAATTTCATTTTCCAATATAAGCCCCTTTCTTGAATTATTGCAAATTTTTCACCATCAGGTGAGAGGGTGGAGTTATGATGTCATCCTTGCCTACGTCACTGAATTTTATACACTATTCGTGATTTAAAATTTTTCTAATAGCATAACTAAACTTTCTTTTTCGTTTCAAAAATTGAAATATTTATTTTACAATAATCTATGATTATACATTCTAAAGTAACTTAATTTACTACCACTTTCATGAATGAATAAAACTTATAACATTAAATTATTGTAAATGCAGGTATTTTGAACATTAAATTATTGTAAGTGCACAGTAAACATTAAGCTGCTGAAATTTGGTTCAGCTGTTTTTTTTCTCAATAAAATACAACAGTAAAAACTATTTTCATTAGAAAGTCTACTAGAACTTCACAGCAGATGGACCCCAATGTGGTCGCCGTGCTTTTTCACCCCCTCCTCCATCCCCACCATTGATTCACGCCTTCCCCATAAAATGAGAGGAACTTGGCTCAAATACAGAACGTGATTATGCTTACTATAAACAATAAATAACTAGTTCGTGGTCTAAGCACCTATACAAATAAAGTGTATTAAGTAAGCATGCTTCAGAATTGCTTGGATTTTCTATAATTCCTGAACCCATACATCATCTTACAACATATTATTTGCACTGGATTTTACGTTCTGATGGAAATATTTATGGTACGCATATGTAAGAAAATAAATAAATAAAGAATATTCTTTAAATATAAATTATATTTTAAATTATTTCTGAAAATGAAGCTATAAAGCTATCCAATTAGCAAGAAACATAGCTAAATAGTTTAGGAGAGTCAAACAATGAAATTTGATTTTATATTGTAACATATTTAAGTATTGTGTAATATTGTATAATTTCAATTATACTGATTCAAAGAAGATAAGATGAGAATGTAGAAATACATGCTAATTCATCACATACTTTTATTTTACAAAAAGTATTTATAAATACAAGAAACATTTAACAAAAGTACTTTCTAAATGTCTCATTAACCGCGCTATAGCACCTACAGCTTAAAGCGAGGTGTATGTAAAGTTTTATTGGAGACAATGATATGTTTAAAGAAATCGAGGTTTGGTTTTCAACCCTTAAAAAGAGTAAGTGCCAATTCCATATAAAAAAGTAGGCCTTTCACAAAATTCTAAATTTAAAAATTAGATCTTAGACAACATTAAAAAAATGGATTTGCTAGAAAAATCATTGTTTCTAAAATAAGTACATGATATAGTACATGTAAGTACATGAAACAGTACATGAAAAGTACATGTAAGTACATGATATATAAACATCACACACATACTTCCTAAAGTAATATCTGACTACAGTAAAGACTATAGAAATTGTAGAGCGCCATCTAGAGATATATTTGAACTAAATTGCATGCATATTCAAAATAAACAAATGATGACGTTTTGTGTATGTTATCATGTGCATTTAAAATAGAATTCAATTTTCTGATATTTCTAGATTCTGAGGAAATATGTTTAAATACACTTACTTTTTTCAAGCTACTACTTACCTGCTGAGGATAAAGCAAATGTCCTGGAAAACGCAAACTCTAATGAGGGTAAATAAAATACATCGCAACAAAGTAGTCAAACCTTGCTTCCAATTAATATTAGATTATATATATCTAATAATGATTGAACTCACTTTTTAAAGTGTTTTTGCATGAGTTCTGATATTTTTTAAAAACATTAAGAGCATTTTTGAAGCATTTTACGATTGAAATCATAGATATCTAAATTATTATAGCGCATATTACCTGATACACATTTGATCTCGAGTATGCCGTAAACTGCCATTTTAATTAATGTCAATGGTTTATAGTGATTGAAGACGAAATTTTAGTGTTTGAATTGTAGTGAAATTCAAACACTAAAGTTTCGTGAAAAGATTTTTACATTTGCTGACTCATATATGATTAATTTTCAAAGGCACATATGATAAACGTATTTCAGGTAAAATTCGTGTTAGGAATGAAGTTTCATTTACAACAAATGTTGAATTTTATCTATTTGTATTCACAGTTTACATCTTAAAATTGACAAAATACTACATCCATTTAAACGTAAGTTCTTATAAATCGCCCGTTAAAAGTTTTTAATGAGCGTCCATGTCTATGCACTAAATAAGCCTAAATCGAATTGTATGATCGGGCGTAATATGCCTAAATAAGAATCTAAACATGATGGAATCGAAACTGTAATGCAAAACAACCAAAACGGTTGGAGAAAAATTTCAGAATAAAATCGCAGTTGGGCAATTAGGCAGCTTAAATACAAAACAATGATTAAAATATAAAATCTGAAATATGATTATTTTGTTTTCCAATTCAATCATTTTTTTCACAAAGTGAAATCTATCTAGACAAAATCGAATCTAGAAAATCGTTTGGCATAATTTTTAGGTCGGCAGGCAATAATAGATTGGTCTTTGCGCTATTTTAAAATTTTAAAGATATATGTATAAAAATATTAATTGATTTTTTAACCGTTTGCTGTATTTGTAACTGTGAAATGGTGGCGGAAGAAGTATTTACATATTTTAGAAATGTGTCTGTGACAAAATAGCACCCTCCTCAGACACGGGGACGCGTAATTTTACAATGGACCGGTAATTTATTTATGATCAATGAAAGGAAGGTGACATCACGAAAATGACAAATATGGATTCAAGCGAAGCCGCGGAACCTATTAACTATCCAATGGAAGCCGATCTAGGCGGCCATACCCAGATGAATGGAGCAAATAGGCATGCAGATACGGAGGAGCCAATGAGATCCAAGGAGGGAACGCAATTATTACCCCCCGGGCAGCAAGCAAAAGTTAAGAAGCACTTCTCTAATTTCGTCGTTGACTAAGCAAGATGAAATATCTTCTTGAGATACTCGAAAATGTATCGTGGACTAAGAATGTCAAAAGTGAAGTTCGTAACAATTTCGCCAACTGTATCATATCGGCCTTAATTAATCAAGGTAATTGTAATGTTGTAAGAACTGATATTTTTTAAAGATAAATAATGATGGTGAATTTAATCAATGCTAGTATTTAATATGAATAATAATATTAATGCAATTTAGTTTAAGCAAGCTAATGTCTATCTATTGCGTAAGTGAAGATAATTATGTCTAATAATCAATTTGATATCAGATAACAAGGAACAATCCACAGAAAATAAATTGGCTGGTTATCACATCGGCAATGTACCATTTTGTATTTACGGTCAAACTCTAAGCTAATTACATATTTTCTTTATTTTTACATCACAGTTTAGTGCTTGACTTCCCATTTAATAATCTTCACCACAGTAACTGACCACATAAACTTCCATAAGAAGTAGGAAATGCATTTTAGCTTTCATTTTAGCTTTCAAAACATGTGATCGTGAGCGATTTCCGCTTCATGTTGTTTCTTTACTAATAGAGTGATGTAGCGTCAAAATTTCGCAACTCCGGCCCATCATACAGCATTGGCATTAAAAGATCGTTCAATTCGGCCTCTACTGCATTATCCACGTACCTTAAGGAATTTAGACAGATGTCGTAATGACAACCTTGCATTTGGTATAAATTCAGATAAAAATCAAGGTAGGCCGCTCACAATGTTGTTTTACATTCGAGTTTTATTTCCATTTATAACCCGTTTCATTCATTGGACATTTTTACTTTCCCTACAATACATGGTAATGCATAGGTAAAGTATTGGAATAACGTCGAAAATCGCAACTCGAGTTTTCGACGGATCTACATGTTTTGAGACATTTAAAACATGAAAAACTATTTTAGCGTGAAGTCTGTGCAATATAGGTGTCTATTCTATCTCAAAAACTAATTGACGAAATTTCATAAAATTTTATACGTAGTCACTTGTGGGCGACCCTGGTGCTTATTAGATTTTGGTACGTTTCGGAAAAAATAAACCTGTCTTTCTTACGAAATGGATCAAAAAATAAAAGACTACGTATGCTCAAATGTATCCATTAAGTGCTTGTTTTATACGTTCTCGAGTTAAACGCTATCAATTAAATGCTCGTTATTTACCGCTCTCTAGATATTTTAGTTTTCTTGCAATTTTGCTGAGTTTAAAAATACGTCCTGCTAACAAATGTAAACTAAATTTTAATTAATAGTGCCACTTCTGTGTAATTTCGAATAATTAAGAGTGTTAGTTTGCGAAATTAAACTCAATTTAATGAATTATTAAAGAAATAAGGAGAAAATAATATTTGAGTCTGTAGAAAAAGTCATGTACTGCCCACGCCAGAATTTTAGTTCTGCACACCATCTTGCGGCAATAATGAGCATTAGATGCAGCAATATATATTTACCCATTTAAAATTCCACGTTTTAAATATTTCATATTTGACATTCAATATTTTCTTCTATAAAGGAAGTATGTGATGTAAAAAAAAAGTGTTGATATGTTTCTCATTAATATTAAAATTTATATTGCTATATTTTATTTCAATTCTAAAGTAAAAGAACCACTGAATGCTAAACAAACCATTATATGCTAGGCAGAGAATTAATTAGAAAATCAACGAATATGTGTTTTTGGCATAAAACACGTGAAATGCCCTTTGCTTCTCGAAGTATTTTTAATTATGTGGAGATAAGATTAAACCAGGCATTTTTAGCAGTTTAAATTCTAAAATTAGAGAAATTTAATTAGAATATTTTGAAAGAAATTATAAAACCTGCACTTTTAAGAATTTTAATTGAAATAATCTTATATTCATTGCAACCAAAGTAATATGTGAAAAGTATGCGTGACTCGTACTCGCTCAATATGTAAACTTCCTTATTTTCGGTTGCGACTAGCAAAAATCTGATTATTTATTATAAAAATATAAGCAGTGGTAGTTTATAGTAATATGGATGGTGTCCCTTGTAACGGCCGGAAATTAATTGTATCTTTGTGAAGAAGTCTAAAAGAAGATTTTACTCGACACAAGCCGAAAGCAGAAAATGAAAAGGAGTTAAAGAAAAATAGCATATTTTATGTGGAATGTAGTTATTACAGAAAAGAAAAAAAAACATAGATAGATCTGTCAACTCACCCCAATACCAAGGTACAAGCGATGTACTAAGGCGCCACATGCTTAGATGAAACATACATATTGACATCCACACTACTCGACCTGGAATCTCAATGGAGGCCAAACAAGACAAATACATTACACAGTATCTTACGATAACAAAACCGCATCTTATGATAACAAAATGGCATCTTACAGTACCAAGATACGAACTACTAGTCACAACGGAAACTGCATTGATGAGCAGGTTTTTAAGGACTTTGCCAATTGGTACTGCTTTTCTCCAGTTACTGGTCATTCATCTGACTAAAACAACACTCATACAGCTGCCATTACTGCCATACCGACACAGCCTATTCCTTTCGACTACTACTAGACGGATATGTTTCAAGGTTCTATAATATAAGGTTGGGCAGTCAGCCCGACAACGAATCAAAAAGCTTTCAGCTTGACGTCATGAGGGTTGTATTTCGTCATTCGTCATATCACGGTCCAGAACAAATTTAGAAAATTTGCCAAAACACAGAATATTTTCGCTTTACTGCAGTTAAAAAGTGTTTGTTAATTTTAAAGTGGTACCAAACGTAAACAACTTGCGCAGAGTTTTGGAATTTCGCTGTGCACACAGGGGCCAGTGACGTCCAAATAAATTTAGTGGCGTTAGTGGGGTAATATGACAGTCGCAGTTAACAAGTTTGGTCTGTCTTGAGAGCCTAACGACATAATTTTAACCCGTAGGTATGTGCGCAGAGAAAGGTAAAAATAATTAAGTCAACCATGCTCGGTTCGAGCACTTCTGATATGTATCTCATTTTCTGTGTATTTTTATTTATACACCACCGGGATAGATGGAGTTTGCATAGGCTCCACATAAGAGCTCTCTTGTTTGCAGTTCTAGCATTTTTGCAAAACTATTTCCCGTTTGGGAAGTCACTCTCGTTCGAGACTCTGCAATTGTGTGACCTCGGCTGTGTGAGATCGGGGACCGTATGACCGATCGGCACACCCTCGTTTCTAGATATAGTTTTTTAAAAGCGCAGTCTTATTCCAACTCGTTTTATTTACCTTAAATTTCAACTTTAACTGAAATTAAAACAAAAAAAAACTTGTCGGAACTTATTGTAATTTTGTTGATGCATTTATTAACATTTGTGTGGATACCTATAAAAATACCAATAACATATAATTATAAAAGCGTAGAATTTCGAAATAGATAAAAATGAATGAAAAAGGCATTTTTTTGTTTTTAAATCTCTAATTCGAGTATTCGGATTTTGTTACTGTATGGTCAAAGTATCCAATTTTTGATATTAGCATTTACAATTTGATATTTTGATATATATTTTGATATTGGTATTTATAATTTGATATTTTGATATATATTTTGATATTGGTATTTATTATTAAGTGTATATATATATATATATATATATATATAATAAATATTTTGAAAATATTAAGATACTAGCAGCATACCCGTTCTTCGTACGGAATATATAATATAAAGAAACTTATAATTCGCAATCATGTGCAAATTCTGTTAAGATATTAAATTTATTGCTCCTAAAGAGAAGTTTAAGAATATCTGTTCTCACTATGCAAAATTATCTTCATGGGCAGATCTGAAGAATAAAACATCCTGGCCCCTTTTGTAAGCAAATTTACAAAAAAAAAAGGAATTGTATCAATATATGCAACCCCATACTACTTATATTGTCGCAGATTAGAAAATATGCCAGTGTGCTAGTTGAAGATTCCCCGTATTACAATATGAGTCTCAAAAATATTTGCCAAAATAAAAGAGATGTCATAATAAATTGGAAATATCAATAATCCCCGTAATCTTTATACCAGAAGGCGTAATTGATTCCAATATATGCCAATATATAACAAAATATATACCAATATACCTGTACTACTTATATTCTCATAGATTAGAAGATATAATGCATTTGTAGAAGATTACTCGTACAAAGTACTATATATGAGTTTCAACAATTTTCGGCATAATAAAATAATGGCATAATAACTTGAAAATATCAATAATCCCTGAATCAACAGTCCCCGAAAATATCAATAATAATAATGTTTAAACCTGGGGACCGTAATTGATATTATCCAGTCAAAAATGCAATGCCAATGAAATTTATTTTATATACATATCTTTATTTTATTCAAATCGGAAAAGATTTAATATAAAATCGTATGCGACATAACACATTGGATTCGTTGCTAAGCGACATGATACCATTTGCTTCAAATAAATTGATGGAAATCATATCGTCTGAATAATGCGATCTCCATGGACGGTTTGGCGACATTTTAGTCAATTTAGCGATAACTTAAAAAATCGCCAAATTTATCGCCATGTGGGACTGTAGAACAGATAGACCCATTTTGCGACAAATTGACGAAACATCATCACAATACCATCCCCTAACAAAATACAATTATTTTAATTTATTAAGCGCGATTTTATCAATTCCAGGATATTTTTATAGACTCACAAATACTTTTATCCGTTTCGTGATATTAAAAAAATTCGTTAAATGTGTTACTAAGTAGGATGGATGGATTGATCGACAAATGCTACCGAAACATCATTTCAGTACTCTATTCTAAAAAGCATATCTTTGATTTGCGCCAATTTTATAAATTTGGAAACATTTCAGCTAATTTGGTAAAGTTTAAGAGAAGATACCAAGTTATTTAGAGATATTCCGCTAAATTCGTACTTTGAATTTGCAGATCTGAAGAATAAAATATCCTGATCCCGTTTGTATATACTAAATGAAAACACTAAAATTGTATTATAAGATACACCCGTTCTAATCTTTTTCTGCTTCAACAATCGGCTAAATGAATTTATTGAGTAAACACAATATATGAGTTTATTAGCTAAACACAATATATGAGCTGGAAACCACTTTGCTTAAATAAATGAAAGTCATGTACGCGGTCGGCAATTTATATAATTAAAAGAACAATCAAACCGTTCATTTAAAAATATATTTTTACATCCATTTATTTATTATTCAAATAGAAAAAATAATAATAAATATTAACAACACATTTAATTTCATTCCGTTGCCGAGCAACATGATATAAGATAGAATCTTCCTCATAAAATGCAAAATTTAATAGCCATTTTTATTTCTTTATACTTTTCATTTTTCAGTAAAAGCTTGTATAATATAAACCAAGGAGATAGATTTCCCATTTAAATCATGTTTCAAACAATTGATGTTTTCAGAAAGTGACCAATTAGTGCCAAAAATCTCCCCCCAAACTATGAGATACAGTTTTAATTCACTTTCAAACGATTTTCAAGCTTTTCGTTTGGATAAACCACGGAGTTAGAGAGGAGAACTCCTAAGAAAAAGTTTCGTTTTTCATTAATATCTCGACAACCCCTGCCGTTAGATACTCAAAACTTGGGCTAAATTTATGGGGGCTATTTAAAGGCTATCCACAAAATTTCATCAAATTCGATTCAGCCGTTCTCCCGTGATGATGAGTCAAACGAAAATATCGTTTTTTACTAATATCTCAAGAACCACTGATTGTAGAAACTCCATATATGGACTAAATTTTAAGTGGGACTATTTCCAGGCTACCCACAAAATTTCATCAAATTCGGTTCAGCCGTTCTCCCGTGATGATGGGACAGACAGACAGACAGACAGACAGATTTTCATTTTTATTTATATAGATAAAGATGTAGAGCACTTTAAACTTTCTGAGAAGTAAAATTCTACTTATATTCAGATAGGCTTAATATTATTTTAATTTACACTCTTATGAGCAATTAATTATCTTAATTTAATCTCTTATTAGGAAGCATTGTACTAACTTTTGAGTTATACATAATTATACACTTAATTATACGTATTAATTTATTCATAATTAATTGAACTGATTTTTATGATAAATACGAAAACAATTTTAAATAAAATATCTATTACTTGTTAAATATACATAAAAAAATGTTCTCAAAATTTGAGAAATGCGGACCTTATCAAGCAAAAGGTGGGTGGCAGTTGGAAGCCAAACGCATGGGTGTGCGTGCATTTAACGAGATTTTTACTTCGAAATTGTCTTCACTTAATACTGGAGATTAGCTGACAAAGTGTGACAGTCTAATGTTCTAAGATTCTTTTTAATATAAGCTTAAGATGTGAATATTTTTTCAAAATATTTTAACACATTTGAAAATATTTGTGATTCAAATACTTGTGGCTGACAAAATGTGAAGTACAACTACTAAATCACCTAAAAAGGAAGAGTGAGAGAAAAGGGCGGGGAGAAAATATAGCAAATACAAAAAGTCATTTTTTAAAATCATGATAATGGCCTCCAAATATAAAAGCAATTTCTTAAAAGCTTTTATTTGGGGGGCAAAACTTGAATTTCGTTTACTTTTTTTGGAGTAAGGGGAGACTCAAAATTTTAGGATCAGCCCCAAACAGAAACATTTTCTTAAATACGTTTATTTTGGGCGACAAAGTAAGAAATAAAGGCTTAAGTTATAAAATGGAAACTCATGATTTTAGGCGGCTCCAAAAATAAAAGTTATTTCTTAAATCCTTTCATTTTGGGGGACAGAAACTGAAATTTTGGGGGTTCTTTCTTACATTTTGCTTAAGCGGAGGGATTACTCTTGACAACTAAATTTCTTTCATTTTTAAAAGTTCAAAAATTTATGCATGTTGATAATAATACAAACTGAATGAAAATTTTAGGCTAGCATCATATGATTTTTGTCTGAAAGTTTTTAATGAAATTTTATAAAAGTGATGTACAATGCATATGTTGCATAATGTTTGATGCGGATTTAAAAAGGAAATAAATACATTCATGTGTTGCGGGCATACCACAGGCTAAACTGTAGTATATAAAATATTTCACACATATTATCATAATAAGGTATATTTTAACTTATAGCTAAATTTATAAATATTCTAAAATGAAATAATGTTGAAATAACTACCAATATTTTAAAAAAAATTGGTTCTTAGAAAATATTGTGTTCACGTTTAACTCCTATATTTAGGACGGTGTTATAAGCATATGTATGGTGTGGTATCTTAAAAAATTTTAGGATTATTTCTTCAATACTTTTTAAATTAGTAGCAATGTATTTCAGATGCAACAGTGAAGTTTTCATGAATATCAGTTTATATATCAAAATTTTCACTAAATGTAATCAGAATTGCTTCAAAATTTAAAATCGGAAATTTCTGATGGTTATACGTTACATGATATAGATTGCTTCAATGTTTATAATAAACTCAATAAAATCGATTTTTTGAAGATTTCCTTGTGATCTCTCCCTGATTATGGGACTAAAATTCTTATTTACGCAGCTGATTACAAGTCGAGAACATTTCCCTAATTTGATTATGAATAAAGCATTCTCTATTTTTAGCTGGTATAATAAACCAGAAACACGGTCCATAAATAAAAAGAAGAAATTCATTCTTGGTCGTATATCTTTTGTCATATCTGTATACATATTTAAATGGTACCTAAGGTACTGTAAATTAAAATAGTATTTTATATTAAATATGGAGGTGCATACATTTTATCAAGCAATGAAATACAAAAGAAAAAAATAATAACATTGCGAAGGAAATGTGTTTCATTTTCGGTTATATTTTCCTAATATACGTACGGTGTAAGACTACGTAAATAAACATTTTATTTTCAACATTTGTTCTGATTCACCACCCACTATGCTGATGATATAAAACGCTATTTTCATAAGTAATTTTTCTTTCGAAATAAATATAATATTTTATACTCTCATACGCTCGAAAACATTGTTACTTTCCCTACTATACATTGTAATGTATATTAGGTAAGACAACCGCTCCAGCATACACTGCACAACTTTTTTAAAAATGTCTTCCAGTATTTAATATCATCCTTGGCCATCCAGGTCCCCAGACCTATCACCAATAGAACGGGTCTGGAACATGCTGGGACGGCAATTGCATCCTTCTCTCAATACTGAATTAGAAGACCAGTTGCAACTTTTGTGGCACAGTCTTCTGCAGAGCGATATAAGCAACTTTGTTGACTTTATTTCGACCTTCTTTAGCTGCCAGGGAAGGATTTACCTACTACGAAGCTATCATTTTCTTGTTGTCACTATTTATTAATAAAGCGTTTTATATTTGCTTTCAAATTCTAATCATTTGCATTTCTCCTCAAACGATACATACATTGCGAGTTTTGCTGTGGTAGTTCAACTTCTTATGGGTGCATATATTTCTTTTACAACAGAGTCTATTTTCGGTCGCTAATGAATCGATTTCTACGAAATTTGTTCTAGATCGTAGCAAATCGGGCTAAAATTTAAAATTAATAAAACTCTAATCCGGAATTTAAAATGCCGAGGTGCACCTTCCCGTGTCCTGGTGTACCCGTTTACCAAATGTCCTGTCCGTACAAAGCTTAGATTTACCACTGCAGACTACACTGTCACACAGACATCTTCCGTTATGCAAGAAGCTTTCAACTTCGATTTACTTCTACAGATCACATATAAAGAGAAAGAGAGAGAGAAATATATTTTTATTCTATAAGAAATATAACATATATTACTTCTTCAACTTACGAAAAGTATATATTTCATAAATATTTCGGAAAATTCGTCTATTAATCGTTGTTTAAAATATAATGCTTCAATTTTTCCGACTGTGTCAAGATGGAAAATCTGCAATAATATTTTCAGGTGCTAAGCAACTGATTTGTTTGAAAATGCTAGGACATAAAATAACTGAAAAATGAATTCAAATGATAACTAAAAGAAAAAAAACACCGAGGTGCATCTGTGTACACCGAGAAGTATATGTATACCAAATTTCATCGGCGTACGACAGGAGGTCTGGTGGTTTGGCAATGGGTAATCTACTCTTCCTCTTTTCAGTGACATCTCTATTTTTAAAATCAAGTTTTTGAAAATAATTCGATTTGTCTGTTTTTCATTTTCTTACATACATATTATAATGTATAAGAAAATATTGTGACAGGGTCGAAAATTCGAATTTGAATTTTCGACCGAAGAGCACGGTTCAACCAGCCCTGAACAGGAATCAAACGTTTTTCAGGTGATATCGGTGTGTAAGTGTGTGTCAGTTAGTCTGTGGAGACGATATTTCACGGACGAATGCAGCGATTCGAACAAAATTTGGTACACAAATTTCAACCAGTGAATATTGGAGTCCAATTGTTTTTAAACACAATCATATATGTAGAACCCACCAAATTTTAGGATGAAATTTTGAAAAAATCGCCAAAAAATCAAAACCTTCAATAAAGTTATATAAATAATCAATCATTTATTATGCAATTTTTCATTAGAAAGCTATTAAAATAAAGTGAACAGAATGCTAGAGTGAATCATTCTGGAGGTATTGCGCATTTTTCTAGTAAATGTATGAAAAAATTCCATAAAATTAAAAAATAAGTATTAAATATTGTTAAATGTGTACACTTAATATTAATAAAATAATATTACGTATTAAAAATACACTTTTAATATGTAATATTATTTAATGTAATAAGTATTAAATATTGTTAAATGTGTACACTTAATATTAATAAAATAATATTACATATTAAAAATACACTTTTAATATGTAATATTATTTAACAAATTTTTTATCATTCTCGTGGATCTAGCTTGTTCCATTCATGAGAGAAGTTACTTTAGGTAATAGTTTTGAATTTGGACGCCATTATATTTATTTACCTACTATAAGAATAACCTATTTTTCCATTCATAACGCTTGGTGAAATTTTGGCGACGAACTTGACGGGATATCGCCAACTTAGCAGGATTTTTTAATGTTGCCAAATTGACGAAAATGTCACCAAATTGATAAAAAATCGCCAAAATAATAAAAATATCATCAAATAGATAAAAATGACACTAAATCAATGAAAATGACGACTAATTGATGAAAATTCAATATCTTCTAAACAATATAAGAATCTATTATAAGAGAAGATACTTAGGGTAATAGTTTTGTATATAGACGCCATTATTCGTTTATCTGCTATAAGGTTCTCCGTCCATAACGTTTGACTAAATTTTGGCGTCAAATTTGGTGGAATATTGTCAACTTGGCGAGTTTTTAAATGCTGCTAAATTGAGTAAAATGTCGCAAAACGGATAAAAACGCCTCTAAATTGATAAAACTTACCCTAAAATAAAGAAAATGACGGCAAATTAATGAAAATTCAATATCTTGGAAATGATATAAGAATTTATTATAAGAATAATATGGCAAGTTTTTAAATGTTGCCAAATTGGGTAAAATGTCGCAAAACGGATAAAAACATCACTAAATTGATAAAACTTACCCTAAAATAATGAAAATGACGACAAATTGATGAAAATTCAATATCTTGGAAATGATATAAGAATTTATTATAAGAATAATATATTTCTCCGTCTGTAACGCTTAGCAAAACTCTGGCTACGGACTTTGGCGATATATCGCCAACTTAGCGAGTTTTTTACAGTTTGCCAAATTGACGATATTACTCCCAGATTGATGGAAATATCATCAAAATTGCACAAATTACGCCAAGTTAATGAAAATGACGACTAGTCGATGAATTTATTTTTAAAATACTTTAATATATGGACTATATTGCTTATTGAGGATGGATGGTATCAGTATTGATAACTGTTAATTTTGAGCTGCGTGACATAGGAATTAACTGGGTATGAAGTAGCTTTACATTTAATATTATTAATTTTTTTAGTACGAAACAGCTTTACAATTCAATGCTACAGACACTGTGCCGTTGATGTTTTCATTTTTTAACTGTGAAATATGTAAATCCATTGCATTATATAAAGGAAGTCATATGCTGACCACATCAGATTGTTTATAATTGCTATGTCTATGATAGTTTTGCTGTTCTAGTCCAATCACTGTATTAAAGATGTTTTTGTATTTTGAACATTTTGAATGGTATTCATCCTTGTACCCAAATTGCTTGTAAAATGAGAAGCAATAATTGTTTTGCATTATATTTAAGTTGTCGTTTATAAAACTGGCTCGAAATCTAGATGAATAAAATTAAAAATCCGTCTGTATGTCTGTCTATCTGTCTGTATGTCTGTGTGTTTGTCTCATCATCGCAGGAGAACGGCTGAATCGTATTTGATAAAATTTTGTAGGTAGCCTTGAAATAGTCCGACTTGAAATTTTGCGTCTGTTTGTAGACAAGACCTGGGGTTGAGTTGTTGAGATATTAATGAAAAATAAAACTTTCATTTGCCCCATCATCACGGGAGAAAGGCTAAACCGAATTTATTAAATTTTTCTGGGTAGCCTTGAACTAGCTCCACTTAAATTTAGTCCAAGTTTCGAGTTTCTAAGACCAGGGATTGTCGAGATATTAATGACAAACGAAACTTTTTCCTATTAATTCTACTCTCAACTCCCTGGTTCCTCCAAACGATACAGATTAGAAATCATTGGTTTAAAACGTGAGAGCGAATTAAAACTTTTTCACTGAGTTTAGCGGGGAATTTTTACGCTACTTAGTCACTTTTTGAAAACATGAATAGTTTGAAAGCATAAATTTTTGAAACATGAAATTGAATGGAAAATATATCACCATGTTTCAGCACAAAATTAAAGAACATAATTGAAAGTGATGTACGCAGTCCGTAATTAATATAATTAAAATAAAACTCAAACCGTTCATTTATAAGATAAAATAATAATAAAAATAATAAGAAAAAATAATATAAAAATTAACAAACACATTTAATTTAATTGCGTTGCGGAGCAATGTAGTATGAGGTAGAATCTTCTTCATAAAATGCTAATTATTACATAACCATTTTGAATTCATAATACTTTTCATTGTTGAGTAAAATCTTGTGAAAAATAAACTATGATGATAGATAATGAAAGTAGTATCACGTCTACTTCAATATTTAAGCATAAAATTAAATACACAAATCATAAATAAAAAGGTCATTTAATCAAATAAAAACCATCCTATAAGACGTATAAATACACTGGGTACAAAAGTTAAGAACGGACGATAAAATCAACAAAAATTAAGTAAAGCTTTTATTCACTCAGAATTGTACATGAAGGCACCAAATGTGTTTATGCATTAACGAAAACAAGAATTATGTACAAAGATGACAAAGGAATATTTACTTTTTGCAAGTTACATGATGACGTCACACTTGGATCATTAATAAAATGATGTTTAAATGCAAAGAAATAAAAAAAAAACCTATATTGATATGGCATATGACCACGCCGGACCTTCACACAGACTTTACAATAATTTCCCATGCTTTCAATGAGGTGATCAATCATCGCAGAGACGAGCAATGCCCATTCCTCCAATAGGGCAGTTTCCAACTCTCTGAAACTGACTGGAGGAGGTAAACGTCCAGAGGCAGCAACCCGAGGGCATCGCAAAGGTTTTCAATGGGATTAAGGTCGGGGAATACGCCTTAAACTCCATATGAGAAATGCCCTCACTTTCCAGGCATTCGCCAAACTCGATGTTAGCTCGTTGGGGACGGGCATTATCGTCCATAAGGAGAAAATCAGGATCAACTGTTGCAGCGTAGAGTCTCGTAATGGGGTTTAGGACTTCCTCCCAATATCGCGCAACCGTCACAGAATCGCCTTTAAAGATGTGCAGCTCTGTACGATATTCCATAGAAATTCCAGCCCACACCATAACGTTGCCATCTCTAATTCAGTGATGTTCGACAATGTTCTTAGCCTGATTGCGTGTGTCTCGTTCTCTCCAGACCCTTACACGCTTTTCATCTGATTCCAGAGCAAATCTGGACTCGTCTGTGAGCAGGGTATTGCACCAATCTGAGACAGTTCAATTGACATGTTGACGACACCATTTTAATCTTGCCCCTCTGGCTTGGACGGTTAGTGGAACACATAAACGTGGTACTCAGACGTACAGTCATTTCACGTGTAGCCTTTAGCGCACAGTAGTGGCAGATATTGTCTTACCAACTGCCGCTGCAGCCATAGATGTAACAGTTGTGGAGGTCGCTCGTGGATTCCGTTTGGCTACTTTAGCAATGTACCGATCATCAGAGGGTGTGGTATCCCTTGGATGACTGGGCACAGGTCTCCGAACAACTGTTTAATTTGTTTGGAATGTTTTCATAATCGAGAAATTACCGAATGTCCAACGCCCCCCCAAAAATAGCGACATCTTCGGTTGACTGTCCTGCTTCCATGCTTCCGACCACACGCCAGAGTTGTCATTCGTCTTCTTTCAGCCATAGAAACACGAATTTCATCAAAATTATTCCTACAAAATTTATAAACACTTCGTATCAGCATTTAAATGCACACCCTCAAACCCTTCAAAATGCTGGCGTCTTCAACGACTGCCTATTTAGTACATATCCGTATAGTCAATCGTGATTGGCTGTAGCACACGATATTGCATACTGTCATCTACATCAGTAGCGATTTTCAACCACTCAAATTCAAATACGCTTTCGAAAAATGAAAATTTGCTTTGCTTTCTTAACTTTTGGAAGTCAGTGTATTAAAAGGCCAGGGCGCTTGCGGTTATCACCATACCCTTCATCAGGATCTATATGAAAAATTACCGTGGAAACAAGTTTATATATAGGCCAAATCGGCAAACAAAATTTGCATAAAATTTTCGCTCATACTTGCTGTAAATGTATTCAACTTAATACTAAACTTGCTGATTTTGTTGTTCGTATGCCGTATAAATTTAGTCTTCCGTATCAACACACAATTTTTCGTCCACGCATTCAATTTTGCCATGAATTTAACTGCTCACTCGAATATTACGACCTCATTCAATCACATTAATACGGATAAGTTTAATAGAGCTAACCTTAAAAGTAATGCTGGAGTGTAAGTTGTACCCCTTTTAACCCCTGTTAATGACTACAAAGTTTGGATTGGTAGTACTAAGCGTACGGTTGGTATCCGTTTAGCTGAACATGCTCGTGACGTTCAGAATGGTAAACTTTCTACTGATCTCGCCTAATGTCTTGTGAATGATAACATTCAACCCTATTTGAAAAACTTTCCTTTTAATTCGTTGCAATAACCCTCGTAATATTCTTCTTTATGAATTCCTGTTTATTTATATGTACCGTGATTCCTTTTGTAATTTTGATCCCGTTCAAATATTAAGTTACGCTTGGCGACTCGTTCTCGAATTTATACGTGTCAAACCTCTACACAGTCAAACGTTTCATTTCAATGTAATTTATGCTTGGATGAAATTTGGGCAAATTCCATTGCCTTTTCTTTTGCATTTTTATTTCATACTAGCAGCATACCTGTTCTTCGTACGGAGTATATAATATAAAGAAATTTATAATTCGCAATCATGTGCAAATTCTGTTAAAATATTAAATTTAATGCTCATAAAGAGAAGTTTAAAAATATCTGTTCTCACTATGCAAAATTATATTCACGGGCAGATCTGAAGAATAAAACATCCTGGCCCCTTTTGTAAGTAAATTTACAAAGAAAAAAGGAATTGAATCAATATATGCAACCCCGTACTACTTATATTGTCGCAGATCAGAAAATATGCCAGTGTGTTAGTAGAAGCTTACCCGTATTGCAATATGAGTCTCAAAAATATTTGCCAAAATAAAAAAGATGACGCAATAAATTGAAAGTATCAAAAATCCCCGTAATCTTAATACCAGAAGGTCGTAATTGATTCTAATATATGCCAATATATATCAAAATATATGCCAATATACCTTTACAACTTATATTCTCGTAGATTATAAGATATAATGCATTTGTAGAGGATTACTCGTACAACGTACTATATATGAGTTTCAATAATTTTCGTCATAATAAAACAATTCCATAATAATTTGAAAATATCAATAATCCCTGAATCAACAGTCCCCGAAAATACCAATAATAATGATGTTTAAATCTGAAAACCTTAATTGATATTATCCAGTCAAAAATGCAATGTCAATGAAATTTATTTTATATACTTCTTTTTATTATTCAAATCGGAAAAGATTTAATAAAAATCGTATGCCGCATAATAAATTGGGTCCGTTGCTAAGCGACATGATATCATTTGCTTCAAATAAATTGATAGAAATCATATCATCTGAATAATGCAATCTCCATCTGAATAATGCAATCTCCCTCGACATTTTCGTCAATTTAGCGATAACTTAAAAAATCGCCAAATTTTTCGCCAAGTGGAACTGTAGAACTGATAGTCCCATTTTGCGACAAATTGACGAAACATCATCTCTCTCTCTCTCACAATACTATCCCCTAACAAAACACAATTAATGTCATTTATTAAGCGCGATTTTATCAATTTAATGATATTTTTATGGATTTAAAAATATTTTTACCAATTTGGTGATATTAAAAAAAATCCTTAAATGTGTTACTAAGTAGGATGGATGGACTGACCGACAAATGCTACAGAAACATCATTTCAGTACTTTATTCTAAAAAAACAAATTTAATTTCATTGATTTGGGCCATTTTTATCAATTTGGAGACATTTCCACTAATTTGATAAAGTTTAAGAAAAGTTACCAAGTTATTTAGAGATATTCCGCTAAATTCGTAGCTCTGAGTTTGCAGATCTGAAGAATAAAATATCCTGATCCCGTTTGTATATACTAAATGAAAACACTAAAATTGTATTAGAAGATACATACACCCGTTCTACTCTTTTTCTGCTTCAACAGTCGGCTAAATGAATTTATTGGGTAAACACAATATATGAGTTTATTAGCTAAACACAATATATGAGCTTGAAACCTCTTTTCTTAAATAAATGAAAGTGATGTACGCAGTCCGCAATATATATATAATTAAAATAACCACTAATTTGATAAAGTTTAAGAAAAGTTACCAAGTTATTTAGAGATATTCCGCTAAATTCGTAGCTCTGAATTTGCAGATCTGAAGAATAAAATATCCTGATCCCGTTTGTATATACTAAATGAAAACACTAAAATTGTATTAGAAGATACATACACCCGTTCTACTCTTTTTCTGCTTCAACAGTCGGCTAAATGAATTTATTGGGTAAACACAATATATGAGTTTATTAGCTAAACACAATGTATGAGCTTGAAACCTCTTTGCTTAAATAAATGAAAGTGATGTACGCAGTCCGCAATATATATATAATTAAAATAAAAATCAAACCGTTCATTTATAAAATATATTTTTACATCCATTTATTTATTATACAAATAGAAAAAATAATAATAAATATTACCAACACATTTAATTTCATTCCATTGCCGAACAACATGATATAAGATAGAATCTTCCTCATAAAATGTGAAATTAAAAAGTCATTTTGATTACTTTATACTTTTCATCGTTGAGTAAAAATTTGTGAAAGATGAACCATGGAGGTAGATTTTTCCATTTAAATTCATGTTTCAAACAATTCATGCTTTCCTAAAGTGACTAATTAATGCAAAAATCCTGCACCAAACTCGGAAATAAAGTTTTATTTCATTTTGGCGTTTTAAACAAACGATTTTCATCCTTTCCGTTTGGATAAACCACGGAGTTGGAGAGTAGATCTCCTAAGAAAAAGTACCGTTTTTCATTAATATCTCGACAACCCCTGGTCTTAGAAACTTGTAACTTGGACAAAATTCATTGGGGGGCTATTTCAAGGCTATCCACAAAATTTCATTAAATTCGGTTCAGCCGTTTTCCCGTGATGATGAGACAAACGAAAATTTCGTTTTTTACTAATATCTCGAGAACCACTGGTCGTAAAAACTCAAAACACAAACTAAATTTTAAGTGGGGCTATTTCTGGGCTACCCACAAAATTTCATCAAATTCGGTTCAGCCGTTCTCCCGTGATGATGGGACAAACAGACAGACAGACAGACAGACAGACAGACAGATTTTCATTTTTATTTATATAGACTAGCAGCATACCCGTTCTTTGTACGGAGTATATAATATAAAGAAACTTGAAATTCATAATCATGCCCAAATTCTTATAGTATACTAAATGACATGTTTAATCAAAATTTTCTGTTAAAATATTTAATATAATGCTCCTAAAAAGAAGTTTAAGAATCTCTGTTCTCGCTATATAAAATTATCTTCATGGACATATCTGAAGAATAAAACATCTTGGACCCCTTATGTAAGCAAATATAAAAAAAAATATGGAATTGAATCAATATATGCAAAATAAAAGCGTTAAAATTGTATGGGACCCGTACTAATTATATACGCGAATATTAGAAAATATAACCTGTATTAGTAGATTACATGTATAAATTGAAAATACCAATAAACCCGTCATCTTTAAATCTGAAGACAGTCATTTATTCCAATATATGTCAAAATTAAAGTGCTAAAATTATATGGGAAGATATACACGTACTACTTATAATGTCCGATTATTAGTAGAAGATTACCCGTTTTGCAATATGAGTCACAAATGTTTTTTGGTAAAATACAACAGACGACGTAATAAATTGAATATATAATTAATCCCCTTAATCTTCATACCAGAAGACTGTACTTGATTCCAATATATATGCCAATATATGTCAAAATATATGCCAATATACCTGTACTACTTATATTCTCGTAGGTTAGAAGATATACCCGTGCATTCCTAGAAGATTACTCGTACAACGTACGATATGCGTGTCTCAGCAATTTTTGCCGCAATAAAACAATGGCGTAATAACTTAAAAATATCAATAATCCCTGAATCAATAATTCCGGAAAATATCAATAATAATAATGTTTAAACCTGAAGAGTATAATTGATATTATCCAGTCCAAAATGAAATGGCAATGAAATTTATTTTATATACATATCTTCATTATTCGAATCGGAAAGGATTTAATAAAAATCGTCTGCCGCATAAACACATTGGATTTAAATCCGTTGCTAAGCGACATGATATCATTTGCTTCAAATAAATTGGTAGAAAAAATATCGTCTAAATAGTTATATTTCTATGGAACATTTGGCGACAGTTTCGTCAAATTAGCGACATTTTAAAAAATCGCCAAATTTATCGCCAAGTGGGACTGTAGAACTGACAGTTCCACTTTGCGACAAATTGACGAAATATCATCACAATACTATCCCCTAACAAAAAACAATTAATATCATTTATGTAGCGCAATTTTATCAATTTCAAGATATTTTTATAGATTTGAAAACATTTTTATCAATTTGGTGACATTTTAAAAATTCGCTAAATGTATTACTAAGTAGGATGGATTACTAAGTAGTGATGTATTACTAAGTTGGTCTGACAGATAAATGCTAACCAAACATCATTTCAGTACTCTCTTCTAACAAAACAAAAAAAAATTTCATTGATATGTAGAAGACCCAAGCCACACGACCAACCCGAAGGTTTATGGCAGCTGTTTGTGTGTCGTTTATATCAATTTGGCGACATTTCCGTCAATTTGGCAAAGTTTAAGAAAAGTTGTCAAATTAGCGATATCCCTCCAAATTCGTAGCTTTGAATTTGCAGATCTGAATGAAACATTCTTATCCCGTTTCAATATACTAAATGAAAACACTACAATTGTATTAGAAGATATACCCGCTCTACTCTTTTTCTGTTTCAACAATCGGCTATATGAATTTATTGGCTAAACACAATATATGAGTTTAGTAGCTAAATACGATATAAGCTTGAAAACTCTTTGCCAAAATAAATGAAATTGATGTACGCAGTCAGCAATTAATATAATTAAAAGAAAAATCAAACCGTCCATTCATAAGATATACTTTTATATCCATTTATCCATTTATTTATTATTTAAATCGAAAAAAAATAATAAAAACATTAACAAACACAATTAATTTAATTGCGATGCCGAGCAACATGATATATCCTCCTAAAATGTTAAAATTTATTAACCACTAACAGCACACCCGTTATTCGTACGGAGTGTATTATTTAAAGAAACTTAAAGTTCGCAATCATGTGCAAATTCTGTTAAAATATTAAATTTATTGCTCCTAAAGAGAAGTTTAAGAATATATGTTCTCACTATGCAAAATTATCTTCACGATCAGATCTGAAGAATAAAACATCCTGCCCCCTTTTGTAAGCAAATTTACAGAAGAAAAATAGGAATTGAATGAATATATGCAACCCCGTACTAATTATATTGTCGCAGATCAGAAAATATGCCAATGTGTTAGTAGAAGATTACCCGTATTACAATATGCGTCTCAAAAATATTTGCCAAAATAAAAGAGATGACGTAATAAATTGAAAACATCAATAATATCCGTACTCTTTATACCAGAAGGTCGTAATTGATTCCAATATATGCCAATATATATCAAAACATATGTCAATATACCTGTACTACTTATATTCTCGTAGATTAAAAGATATACACGTGTATTTGTAGAAGATTCGTACAACATACAATATATGAGTTTAAACAATTTTTGTCATAATAAAATAATTGCATAATAACTTGAAAATATCAATAATCCTTGAATCAATAATCCCCGAAAATATAAATAAATTTTAAACCTGAAGACCGTAATTGATATTATCCAGTCAAAAATGCTATAAGAAAAATCAAATCGTTCTTTTCTAAAATATATTTTTATATCCATTTATTTATTATTCAAATCGAAAAAATAATTATTAAAATTAACAGACAGATTTAATTTAATTGCGTTTCTGAGTAACATGATATAAGATAGAATCTTATAACATGTTAAATATGTCATGTCTTATAACATAAACTGCGAAATTAAATAACGATTTTGATTTCTCTATACTTCTCATTGTTCCGTAAAAGCTTGTTTTAAATAAACCATGAACCATGGAGATAGATTTCCCCTTTAAATCATGTTTCAAACAATTCATGTATTCAGAAAGTGACTAATTAACGCAAAAAATCTCCCATCAAACTCAGAGATTAAATTTTAATTCACTTTCAAACGATTTTCAAGCTTTTCTTTTGGATAAACCACGGAGCTAGGGAGTAGAACTCCTAGGAAAAAGTTCCGTTTTTCATTAATATCTCGATAACCCCAGGTCTTAGAAACTCGAAACTTGGACAAAATTTATGGGGGGATATTGCAAGGCTCTTCACCAAATTTCATTAAATTCGGTTCAGCCGTTTTTCCGTGATGATGAGACAAACGAAAATTTCGTTTTTTACTAATATCTCGAGAACCACTGGTCGTAGAAACTCAAAACACGGATATAATTTTAAGTGGGGCTATTTCTGGGCTACCCACAAAATTTCATCAAATTCGGTTCAGCCGTTCTCCCGTGATGGTGTGACAAACAGACAGACAGACAGACAGACAGACAGACAGACAGACAGACAGATTTTCATTTTTATTTATATAGACTAGCAGCATACCCGTTCTTCGTACGGAGTATATAATATAAAGAAACTTGAAATTCATACTCATGCCCAAATTCTTATAGTATACTAAATGACATGTTTAATCAAAATATTCTGTTAAAATATTTAATATAATGCTCCTAAAAAGAAGTTTAAGAATCTCTGTTCTCGCTATATAAAATTATCTTCATGGACATATCTGAAGAATAAAACATCTTGGACCCCTTATATAAGCAAATATAAAAAAAATATGGAATTGAATCAATATATGCAAAATAAAAGCGTTAAAATTGTATGGGACCCGTACTAATTATATACGCGAATATTAGAAAATATAACCTGTATTAGTAGATTACATGTATAAATTGAAAATACCAATAAACCCGTAATCTTTAAATCTGAAGACAGTCATTTATTCCAATATATGTCAAAATTAAAGTGCTAAAATTATATGGGAAGATATACACGTACTACTTATAATGTCCGATTATTAGTAGAAGATTACCCGTTTTGCAATATGAGTCACAAATGTTTTTTGGTAAAATACAACAGACGACGTAATAAATTGAAAATATAATAAATCCCCTTAATCTTCATACCAGAAGACTGTACTTGATTCCAATATATATGCCAATATATGTCAAAATATATGCCAATATACCTGTACTACTTATATTCTC
This sequence comes from Amaurobius ferox, assembly GCA_951213105.1. Lineage (NCBI taxonomy): Eukaryota > Metazoa > Arthropoda > Arachnida > Araneae > Amaurobiidae > Amaurobius > Amaurobius ferox. The sequence goes on from OX578145.1 coordinate 31,189,953, forward strand.
GTAGGTTAGAAGATATACCCGTGCATTCCTAGAAGATTACTCGTACAACGTACAATATGCGTGTGTCAGCAATTTTTGCCGCAATAAAACAATGGCGTAATAACTTAAAAATATCAATAATCCCTGAATCAATAATTCCGGAAAATATCAATAATAATAATGTTTAAACCTGAAGAGTATAATTGATATTATCCAGTCCAAAATGAAGTGGCAATGAAATTTATTTTATATACATATCTTCATTATTCAAATCGGAAAGGATTTAATAAAAATCGTCTGCCGCATAAACACATTGGATTTAAATCCGTTGCTAAGCGACATGATATCATTTGCTTCAAATAAATTGGTAGAAAAAATATCGTCTAAATAGTTATATTTCTATGGAACATTTGGCGACAGTTTCGTCAAATTAGCGACATTTTAAAAAATCGCCAAATTTATCGCCAAGAGGGACTGTAGAACTGACAGTTCCACTTTGCGACAAATTGACGAAATATCATCACAATACTATCCCCTAACAAAAAACAATTAATATCATTTATGTAGCGCAATTTTATCAATTTCAAGATATTTTTATTGATTTGAAAACATTTTTATCAATTTGGTGACATTTTAAAAATTCGCTAAATGTATTACTAAGTAGGATGGTTGGTCTGACAGATAAATGCTAACCAAACATCATTTCAGTACTCTCTTCTAACAAAACAAAAAAAAAATTCATTGATATGTAGAAGACCCAAGCCACACGACCAACCCGAAGGTTTATGGCAGCTGTTTGTGTTTCGTTTATATCAATTTGGCGACATTTCCGTCAATTTGGCAAAGTTTAAGAAAAGTTGTCAAATTAGCGATATCCCTCCAAATTCGTAGCTTTGAATTTGCAGATCTGAATGAAACATTCTTATCCCGTTTCAATATACTAAATGAAAACACTACAATTGTATTAGAAGATATACCCGCTCTACTCTTTTTCTGTTTCAACAATCGGCTATATGAATTTATTGGCTAAACACAATATATGAGTTTAGTAGCTAAATACGATATAAGCTTGAAAACTCTTTGCCAAAATAAATGAAATTGATGTACGCAGTCAGCAATTAATATAATTAAAAGAAAAATCAACCCGTCCATTCATAAGATATACTTTTATATCCATTTATCCATTTATTTATTATTTAAATCGAAAAAAAAATAATAAAAACATTAACAAACACATTTAATTTAATTGCGATGCCGAGCAACATGATATATCCTCCTAAAATGTTAAAATTTATTAACCACTAACAGCACACCCGTTATTCGTTCGGAGTGTATAATTTAAAGAAACTTAAAGTTCGCAATCATGTGCAAATTCTGTTAAAATATTAAATTTATTGCTCCTAAAGAGAATTTTAAGAATATATGTTCTCACTATGCAAAATTATCTTCACGATCAGATCTGAAGAATAAAACATCCTGCCCCCTTTTGTAAGCAAATTTACAGAAGAAAAAATAGGAATTGAATGAATATATGCAACCCCGTACTAATTATATTGTCGCAGATCAGAAAATATGCCAATGTGTTAGTAGAAGATTACCCGTATTACAATATGCGTCTCAAAAATATTTGCCAAAATAAAAGAGATGACGTAATAAATTGAAAACATCAATAATATCCGCACTCTTTATACCAGAAGGTCGTAATTGATTCCAATATATGCCAATATATATCAAAACATATGTCAATATACCTGTACTACTTATATTCTCGTAGATTAAAAGATATACACGTGTATTTGTAGAAGATTCGTACAACATACAATATATGAGTTTAAACAATTTTTGTCATAATAAAATAATTGCATAATAACTTGAAAATATCAATAATCCTTGAATCAATAATCCCCGAAAATATAAATAATAATAATTTTTAAACCTGAAGACCGTAATTGATATTATCCAGTCAAAAATGCTATAAGAAAAATCAAATCGTTCTTTTCTAAAATATATTTTTATATCCATTTATTTATTATTCAAATCGAAAAAATAATTATTAAAATTAACAGACAGATTTAATTTAATTGCGTTTCTGAGTAACATGATATAAGATAGAATCTTATAACATGTTAAATATGTCATGTCTTATAACATAAACTGCGAAATTAAATAACGATTTTGATTTCTCTATACTTCTCATTGTTCCGTAAAAGCTTGTTTTAAATAAACCATGAACCATGGAGATAGATTTCCCCTTTAAATCATGTTTCAAACAATTCATGTTTTCAGAAAGTGACTAATTAACGCAAAAAATCTCCCATCAAACTCAGAGATTAAATTTTAATTCACTTTCAAACGATTTTCAAGCTTTTCGTTTGGATAAACCACGGAGTTAGGGAGTAGAACTCCTAGGAAAAAGTTCCGTTTTTCATTAATATCTCGACAACTCCAGGTCTTAGAAACTCGAAACTTGGACAAAATTTATGGGGGGATATTTCAAGGCTATTCACCAAATTTCATTAAATTCGGTTCAGCCGTTTTTCCGTGACGATGAGACAAACGAAAATTTCGTTTTTTACTAATATCTCGAGAACCACTGGTCGTAGAAACTCAAAACACGGATATAATTTTAAGTGGGGCTATTTCTGGGCTACCCACCAAATTTCATCAAATTCGGTTCAGCCGTTCTCCCGTGATGGTGTGACAAACAGACAGACAGACAGACAGACAGACAGACAGACAGATTTTCATTTTTATTTATATAGACTTGCTTAAGTTTTAAATTCCCCGTATATAACACTTTTTATTGTAATTTTGTAATTGTTTAAACTTTAATAGCTTGTTTATAATACCATTTAATTATCATTATTCCGTAGTTGATTTATGCAAATTTTATCTGGCAATTTGGTCTGTATATAAGCTTGTTTGCATGGTAATTTTTCATATAGCCACTGATGAAGGGTATGGTAATGCCCGAAAGCGTTCTGGCCTTTTAATATTTGTACGACTTATAAGATGACTTTTAATTGATTAAAATACCTTTTTATCAATAATTTGTGTCTTTAATTTTATTCTTAAATATTGAAGTAGACGTGATACTACTTTAATTATCTATCACCATGGTTTCTTTTTTACAAGATTTTAGTCAACAATGAAAAGTATTATGAATTCAAAATGGTCATTATCAGCATTTTATTAGGAAGATTCTATCTTAAACTATGTTACTAATCAACGCAAATAAATTAAATGTGTTTAATTTTTATTATTATTTTTTCGATTCGAATAATAAATAAATGAATATAAAATTATATATTATAAATGAATGGTTTGATTATTCTTTTAATTATATTAATTAGGGACTGCGTACACCACTTTCATTTATTTTGGTAAATAGGTTTCAAACTTATATATTGTGTTTAGCCAATAAATTCATATATTGTGTTTAGCCAATAAACTCATTTAAACGAATGTTGAAACAGAATAAGAGTAGAAAGGGTATATATTCTAACACAATTTTACAGTTTTCATTTAAGATATACTAACGGGATCGGGAGGTTCAATTCTTCAGATCTGCAAATTCAGATCTACGAATTTTGGAAGAATGTCACTAATTAGGCAACATTTATTAGACGTTGCCAAATCGACGGAAATGTCCCCAAATTGATAAAAACGACGCTAAATCAATGAAATTAATTTTGTTTGTTTTTAAAATAGAGTACTGAAATGATGTTTCATTAGCATTTGTCTGCCAGTCTAACCATCGTACTTAGAAGCAAATCTAGCGAATTTTTCAAAACTCGCCAAATTGATAAAAATGTATGTAAATCCATAAAAATATTGTGAGATTGATAAAATTGTTCCAGATAAATTACATTAAGTGTGTTTTTTAGGGGATAGTATAGGTGATGATGTTTTGTCAATTTGTTAAAAAGTGGGAGTGTCAGTTTTACAGCCCCACTTGGCGATAAATTTGGCGATATTTTAAAATGTCACTAAAGTAACGAAAATAACGCCAAACCTTCCATAGAGATAGCTTTATTCAGACAATATATTTTTCACCGATTTATTTAAAGCAAATGCTATTATGTCGTTTAGCAACGGATTTAAATCCAATCTGTTTATGCGAAGGACGATTTTTATAAAATACTAGCAGCATATGTGATAAGGCTTTCACACCTCTGTGTTAAAATTGTATATTAAAGTATTGTTTTATTTCTGTGTGATTGAAAGTGTCAATTTCGAAATGTAAATGTCTTTTCTACATGTTTTCAATTACATTGACTTTTAAGGGAAGTGAACTCTAAAATCGCAAAAGTGTTTATGTTCCAGAAAAATAGTAATAGTTTTGTATTTTCGCTTCTCAGTCGCTAGTTGGGAACTTGCAGGTTTTGCGCACGCGCGCGTTTGAAAAAGGATTTTGGAAGCAGTGTGGAAGGAGTCGTGGAGAAATGTAGACGTGTGTGTTTGATTCGCGTATGATCGCGAATTTTAAGAAAAGGTGGATTAATTTTGAAAGTGGAAGGATGTGATTAAAATATGTAACATAGTTCGACAAGTTGTGCGTAGAGTCGTTTGGCTCGGTTCAGAGATGAGTCACTCGTGTTTTTAAATGAATCAGCCTGGTAGTAATGGAATAATGAGTCTTGTGAAAAGAGAAAATGGTTCTTTCACTGGTCGGCTTGAATCGCTAATAGGGCTAGAGGGAAAGCTCATTTTACAGCGATTTGTATTTGCCTGACTCCTCCTTGTGTCCTAAGGTACGAATCAACCAATCTCCGTAACCAACCAAGATGTCGAATTCCGCCAGCATGATGTTGTGTAGTCAAGTTTCCCGACCATTATGGATTTTGTTCTGCGCAAGAATCTCGATGAGTTTATGCCGAGAGTCCATCCTGATATCCTTTCCCATGGTACAGAATTGTAAATGTTATATTTAAAAGAGACGAGGTAAAGTTTTATATATATATTTAGTCTTCCACCTAACGAATAGAGTGTTAATTGTCAAATCCTCGTGAGTATCAAGTCATTGATGATGTTATATGAAAATGTCGTATATGTTCAAAGTATACAAATGTGATATATAAATGTCAAGTATAATATGAGGAATATTGTGTTTATTTTATGTATCAGAAAATATGTGTATTCTCTTGGTTCCTCTTCCTCCAGGGGTGTTCTTAATGGTCACCCTACCGAGTGTAACTCTGAGTTATTGCGAGAAATGCTTGTACTCCACTGTTTTCGATCAACTGCCTTGTTATTTCATGTTTAATAAATGTGTTTGATTTCAAAACTTTGTCTTCTCTGTCGAGTATACCAAAACGTTCGCGACAGAATTGGTGCCGTTACTTTTCTCGGTGAGTGGGGAAGAGCTGAGAGAATTAAAATTTTTAAAAATTTTCTTAAGAATTGAAATTTTGAAGGTTAAAAATTACCGTTGTGCTAAAATGAGTGTTTTCTTAAGTAAACAGAGTTCCATGTTCTGTTTTCGGTATTCTCAAAAACGAGTGTTCTTGGAATTTGATATGTGCCATTTGATAAAAAAAATTGATTTGTTTGCATATTTATGTCATTTGATTTGATAAAAACTGGTTTTATTGTAAATACTGTTTAAGAACATTGCAATTGCATATTGTGTTAAACTATACGAGTATATTTGATTGTTATGCAAAATGGCTCCAATTACTAGAAACAAAAAACTAAATGTCGGTAAGATGAGTAAAAATTCAAGTAAAAAATTAAATTCCTCCTTGAATTTGTCGCTTGATATTGCTACTGAGTCGGATACTGTTAATTCTAGAGGTAAAGTTAAAAGTGTTAGCCACAAAGCTAAATCTAATGAGGAAAATATATCAGATAAATCGCCGGTATGTCTGAATTCTTCTTCTGGCACTTTGCCAAATCAAAACAGTGCTTCATCGGTAAATGATAACATGTTAAAATCATTCCATATTTTCACACCTAAGTTCGCACATCATATTCCAAAATTCTCGGGAAATTCAGAGCTTTCGTTGTCACAGTTTTTGGAAAAGTTAAATTTAGTAGCCACTCATGCAAACTGGAGTGAGTGTGACAAATTAGTTTGTTTGAGATTGAATTTAGAGGGGGAAGCAAATAGATTGATTGAAGAGAATCCAAAGCACAGAAATTGTAAAAATTTGCAGGAAATTATTCACATTTTGAAAGATCATTTTGAAGTGACCGAAAATGTTACTAAAAACATAATTTCACTCGTGAACTTTACACAGAGACCAAATGAGTCGGTTAAACAGTTTTCGATGAGAATCGAAGCTGCTTCATTTAAGGTTGTTCCGGAAGATGTAGATTCCGAAAGTGAGAATAAAATCAGGCAAACACTTTTGAAAACTTCATTTATTAATGGTTTATATCCGGAAATAAAAAGATTGGTGTTGTCACAAAACCCTAGAGATTTTTATTCGGCTAGAAAACTTGCAATTCTTGAGGAATCTATTTTAAATGAAAATAATGCTATGTACTTGACTAATCCGGTACTTACAAAAAAAGGTGTTCTCACACCAGAAAAATATGTTCTCACACCAGATCAAAGTGAAAGTATGTCAGATTTAAAAAGAAAAGTGTTAGAACAGGAAAGGGACATTGAATTTCTTAGGGGTAAAATAGAAAAATTTAAGTTTAATTCAGATAAAGTTAACGAAAAGCGTTCACCGCGTCCAAAGTGTGACAAATGTGGTAAATTAGGTCACGTTCAAGAACAGTGTTGGAAAAAGGTTTTTCAAAAAAGAGATGTGTACGGTATAAAATGTAGGAAAATTTATACCAGTCCTGGAACTAGGTATCACCAGGGTGAAAGACACAGAGGGCAAATGTCTGCAAATGAGTGGAAGTATAGAAAGCAAGGAACGCAAAATTATAAAAATAAGGAGTCATATAAATCTTTGCAAAATTCCAAAAATCATTCTTCTGGGAATCAGAGTAGATATCCCATGCACAATTATAATAATAGAAAAACTTTTGATAGGCAAACATCACATTTTGAGGAAAATAATATTTGTCATAATATTACAAATTCTTTGTCATCTTCTTCTATTATAAAAGGAAAATTAGTGAGCAGTGAGGTGTCAATATTGATTGATACGGGTAGTTCAATTAATTTAGTGTATGAGGAAGCTTTAAATACTGTACCCATTGCACATATGTTGCTAACATACAAACCAACAATTTTGCGTAGCTTTAGTTCACAAGATACTAAAGTTGAATGTTTAGCCACTATTTCGCTAAATTTGGGAAAAGAAAGATTCCCTACCGAATTTTTTGTGTTAAAATCACCAGCTCCTATTTCATATAATGTAATCCTTGGTAACAAGTTTTTACATAAACATAATGCTATTATAGATTATAATCACTTCTGTTTTAAGTTTTCAAACTCTTCCATTCCTTTTGTTGGTTATCAATGTACGAATAATTTACTTTCGATTTCAAATCATGAACCGGCAAATGAGTCGGAACATGCAGACTCAAACCTAAGTAGTGTCGCAAAGCGTATTGCTGTGCCTGACTTGCAGATGAGTAGTGAAAAAAATGTTCGTGTGGTAGAGGACTGTAAACCGAAAGAGTTCCATACGAATGCATGTGCCAAATGCAAAGCAGATCTGGCACCGGTAGTGAATGAGTATCAGGTCATTCGGGAAGAGTATGTGAGCAGAAATTTTTCGGAAAATAATGTAGTGCCACATTTGGGTAGTGAAGAGGTACATATTAACGATTTGGAAAATGGAAGCAAATCTTTTAGAGATTTGGTAGTAAATGCACAGAATGTTACTTTGCATATGGGGGAAAAGCAAAATCATGTTAGAGGTGGTACTGAAGAAGTGGCACAGCATAAGAACTTAAACATTAAAACTGTTAATAACTTATGTAGAGTAAAAGAAACTCTAAATACAAAAATTAAAGAGCCAATTATTGTGAAAAATTCACAAAAATGTATAATTCCTCCTTTATCTGAATCATTTATTAAAATCAAACTTTCAGAAGGGTTTCCGGAAAATTCCACCTTGCTTCTGGAATCAGAGAAAAATGACCACATCTTCATTGCTAGAGCTGTATATAGAGCTCCTAAGGATGGAATTATTTGGGTTCGTGTTGCTAACCCAGAGGAAAAACCTTATCATTTGAATAAGGGTAGAAAAGTGGCTCATGTTCAGGAAATTCAGGTGTCTGAGGAGGTTGAAGTTAAGGTAGTGAGTGAGGGAGAGTTGGACTCCAGTGAACCTTTGGAGCCTTTTGAAAGTTGGGGAGAAGATTTTGACCTGAGTCATCTCCAAAAAGATCAAAAACATAAATTATCAACTTTGTTGAATAAATATAGACAAGTTTTTGCAAAGAATGTTGCTGAGTTGTCTGGTTGTAAAACCATATTACATGAGATAAATTTGGAAACATCTGTTCCTGTTTATCAGAAACCATACAAAGTTCCACATCATTTACAAGGGGAACTCAATAGACAAGTCACAGAATTATTAGAAGCTAAAATAATTAAACCTAGTTTTTCACCTTACAATACGCCAGTACTGTTTGTAAGGAAACCGGATGGTTCTTATAGATTATGTTGTGATTTTCGCAAGTTAAACAAACTTACTATTACAGAAAATTTTCCAATTCCTAACATTAGTGAATTGATTGATAATTTAGCAGGTGCTACATTTTTCTCAACTTTGGACTTAACTTCAGGATTCTACCAATTGCATTTGAATCCACAGGATTCACACAAAACAGCTTTTTCCACGCCCACCGGTCACTACGAATGGTGTAGGACCCCTTTTGGTCTAAAAAACGCACCAGCGTCTTTTCAGAGATTAATGTCTCTTGTACTGGCAGGGTTATCAGGAATATACATAGATGATGTTATCATCTCATCAAAAACTTTTGAAGAACACATGATGAAATTAGAAGAAGTTTTTATTAAATTATCTCAACATGGTCTTAGGTTAAAGCCATCAAAATGCTTCTTTTTCAGAAAGACAATAAAGTACTTAGGTTTCAGAGTGTCTGAGGGAAAAGTTCAGCCAGACCCTCATAACATTGATTTAGTGCAAAAATTTAAAGTACCCACCTGTGTCAAGAATATCAGACAATTTTTGGGTTTGACAGGCTTTTATAGGAAGTTTGTACCAGATTATGCAAAGATTACTCTTCCACTAACTAATCTTTTGAAATCAAAGCAGAAAAAGTTTGTGTGGAGTCAGGAGGCTCAGGAAGCTTTTGAAATACTTAAGAACAAGCTTATTCAAGAACCAATTTTAAAATTACCAAATTTTAATTTGCCCTTTACTTTGCATACAGATGCCTCTAATTACGCTTTGGGATCAGTTCTTTCGCAATTGGATGAAAATGGGTTATCTCACCCAGTTTCCTTTGCTAGTCGAAAATTACAAGGTGCTGAAGTGAATTACAGTGTAGTCGAGAAAGAAGCTTTGGCTGTGGTTTGGGCTACCCAGCAATTTAAGCACTATCTCTTAGGCAAACATTTCAAAATTTACTGTGATCAAGCATCCTTATCGTTCATTTTCAAATTAAGAGATCCTACTTCGCGCATAGCTCGCTGGATCGTTTCATTGCAGGCTTTTGATTATGAAATCATTCATAAACCGGGGAAACATAATGTTGTAGCTGACTATTTTTCGAGATGTATTGATGAGTCTTCTTCAAAGAAATCTCAAAACACTCAGAAACAAACTGTTCCTAAAAGTATTGTAGAATCTGTCCCTACGAAAATTTCTGGAAAAGTAGTGGTACAGAATAATGATAGTAGTGAAAACATAAATGCAATCGTTGAAAATTCTCAAGATCAAGTACAGACTACTGTGGAAGCTTCTCTGGTAACTAGGATAGCTATTGGTCAATTGAAAGATCCTAGATGTATAAAAATCAAAAATCTTCTGGAAAAAGGTGTAAAACCATACCCACAAAAACTTTCATTTTTCATGAAAAATGGTATGTTACATTGCATACACAAAAATCCAAAGCAGAGACAGCAATATAATGAGAGAGTAGTTATTCCTCAAGACTTAGTCTCAGAAATTCTATGGCTTTGCCATGATTCTCCTGTTGCTGCACATTGTGGTTTTCAAAGAACTCTGGCAAAAATTTCAGTTAACTATTATTGGCCAGACATGCATGCTCAGACTGAAAATTATGTGAAGTCGTGCACAACTTGTGTAAAAAACAGAGGTTTTCGTAACAACAAGGCTCCAATACAGAAATTTCCTATTACAACTTATCCTTTTGAACGTGTGGCTATGGATGTAGTCGGCCCACTACCTATCTCGAATTCTGGGATGAAGTACATTCTTGTCATTACAGATTACTTCACTAGATGGCCAGAGGCTTATCCACTTGCTACAGTTAAAACTGAGGATATTCTCGCTTGTTTAGAGAGATTTATAAGTATTCATGGAATTCCTGCTCACTTAATTACGGATCAAGGTAGTAACTTCATTTCTGAAGCTGCCAACAATCTATACAAGAAATTAGGCATAAAAAAACATAATACTTCAGCGTACCATCCCCAGTCAGACGGGCTAGTCGAAAGACTGAACGGTACGTTAGTTAGATCCTTAAAGAATCTGGTCTATTCTGATAAGGGCGATTGGGATCGAATGATTCAATTTGCTTTAATGGCTCATAGAACGTCAGTCCATGCCTCAACAGGCGAGTCCCCAGCACATCTTGTCTTTGGTCGAGACCCTGTGCTACCTGATGCTCTTTTAACAGGTGTAAAATATCCAGTTTACAAATCTACTCATGATTATTCAGATGACTTACAGGTTCGCTTAAAAAAGACCTTTGTAACTGTTAAGAAAAACCTTGAGGAAGCTCAGGAATCACAACAACTTCAACAACATAAATCTGCTAAAATGCCTAAGATTAAAGTTGGTGACTTGGTCTATCTTTACACACCTCATATTCGGCCAGGCCAATCAAAAAACTCAGTTCTTTAAATCATGGTCCTTTTGAAGTTATCAAGCAAACAACTGAAGTTAACTTTGTCATTCAACACAAAAACAATCCATGTAATCAGCAATTGGTCCACGTTAATAGATTAACTCCTTTACCTCCTAGACGTAGTGAATTGATTTCTAGCACATATAATGATAACATTGATAATTCTTCAACTCAAGAAACAAGACAATTTAAAAGTAGATATTTTCTAAACCATCAAAATAGGGTTAAAACTCAAAATGTTCCTAATTCACACAAGTATGACTTGCGCCCAAGAGGCCAATTTATTCATTAGAGTTACTTGTCAATTAAGGCAATATGTCAAGAGAGCAATTGGCTCAAAAGTAAAGTAAAATGTTTGGATTATGAAATTCTCACATTTTCAAAAAAAAAAAAAAAAAAAAAAAGACTGATATTGTTGTGAGATGGACAGTTATGTTTCATAATATTATATTTTCAATTGTTTCACAAAATGTTTTGCAAAACTGTATGCTATGTTAAAATGGATCCAATATTTCTGAACTTCTGTGTAATTTGCTTTATGTGTCAGTCAGCTGAATGTTCTGTACTGCAAGTTCTGTGCCAGTGCAGCTTTCTGAATGTGAGTGCCATGTTAATCAGGTTGAAGTAGTGTTTTAAAATTCTAAATACTTAAATAATAATTTTTTTTGCTTTACTTTAATGATAAGCAGTAATGTTTTAAAGTAATTTTAAGATAATTAAGTACTTGATGGATTAGAGTTTTGGTAAGGATTTTTAAGGATAACTGATAATTTTTATCTCTGTTTTATTTTATGAATGTGTGAATGATTTTTTTTAATTTAAAGGTCTAGTAAATTTTAGAAATTTTTTTTTTGTCATTTGGTGTTTGTTGACTTATTGGTTGGGGGTACCGCCACCTCTAGGTTTGCAACTTTCTAATGGACTTGTTTCTTGCCTGGGTGCCTGATCAACATTCTTGGTTTGAAAATTTGTCTCATTTTCTAAATTAGTAATTTTTTTAAATGTCCTTTAAAGTAATTTGTTGGCAAGGTTGGATAATAGTTAATAAATTGATTTCTGTGAAAAGTAAATTTATAGAATTTTAATTGTAAAATTTTTGAAGAAAGAAAACTTTTTGTTTAGTTAAACTTTTTGTGAGTTGAGTAAATTAAATTTTCATGTCTCTGTGGTACTCACCAGAAAATGTATTAGTGTTTAAATTTTAAAAGGGGCAATTTCATCATTTGTGTCTTGTTAATTTGGTGTTGTCTTGTAAAGGTCTATGCTTGTATTGAGACTTATTTTTTTTTTTGACTCACGAGTCAAACTTTAGGCCACTCTTGGATTTTGGTTATTATGCTGGTCATGATCTTGTTTGTTTTTGTTTTTTTCTTTGATGTACATGTACATCGCTCAAAATTTACACTAAATTCCTCTCAATGGAACATATGTCATTGGGAACTTAATGCAGGTATTTTCCTAGTATTGTGCGGAAAAATTCCCCGCTTTGCAGGAAATTTTTCTCCCGGGCCCCGAAGGAGTGTGATAAGGCTTTCACACCTCTGTGTTAAAATTGTATATTAAAGTATTGTTTTATTTCTGTGTGATTGAAAGTGTCAATTTCGAAATGTAAATGTCTTTTCTACATGTTTTCAATTACATTGACTTTTAAGGGAAGTGAACTCTAAAATCGCAAAAGTGTTTATGTTCCAGAAAAATAGTAATAGTTTTGTATTTTCGCTTCTCAGTCGCTAGTTGGGAACTTGCAGGTTTTGCGCACGCGCGCGTTTGAAAAAGGATTTTGGAAGCAGTGTGGAAGGAGTCGTGGAGAAATGTAGACGTGTGTGTTTGATTCGCGTATGATCGCGAATTTTAAGAAAAGGTGGATTAATTTTGAAAGTGGAAGGATGTGATTAAAATATGTAACATAGTTCGACAAGTTGTGCGTAGAGTCGTTTGGCTCGGTTCAGAGATGAGTCACTCGTGTTTTTAAATGAATCAGCCTGGTAGTAATGGAATAATGAGTCTTGTGAAAAGAGAAAATGGTTCTTTCACTGGTCGGCTTGAATCGCTAATAGGGCTAGAGGGAAAGCTCATTTTACAGCGATTTGTATTTGCCTGACTCCTCCTTGTGTCCTAAGGTACGAATCAACCAATCTCCGTAACCAACCAAGATGTCGAATTCCGCCAGCATGATGTTGTGTAGTCAAGTTTCCCGACCATTATGGATTTTGTTCTGCGCAAGAATCTCGATGAGTTTATGCCGAGAGTCCATCCTGATATCCTTTCCCATGGTACAGAATTGTAAATGTTATATTTAAAAGAGACGAGGTAAAGTTTTATATATATATTTAGTCTTCCACCTAACGAATAGAGTGTTAATTGTCAAATCCTCGTGAGTATCAAGTCATTGATGATGTTATATGAAAATGTCGTATATGTTCAAAGTATACAAATGTGATATATAAATGTCAAGTATAATATGAGGAATATTGTGTTTATTTTATGTATCAGAAAATATGTGTATTCTCTTGGTTCCTCTTCCTCCAGGGGTGTTCTTAATGGTCACCCTACCGAGTGTAACTCTGAGTTATTGCGAGAAATGCTTGTACTCCACTGTTTTCGATCAACTGCCTTGTTATTTCATGTTTAATAAATGTGTTTGATTTCAAAACTTTGTCTTCTCTGTCGAGTATACCAAAACGTTCGCGACAGAATTGGTGCCGTTACTTTTCTCGGTGAGTGGGGAAGAGCTGAGAGAATTAAAATTTTTAAAAATTTTCTTAAGAATTGAAATTTTGAAGGTTAAAAATTACCGTTGTGCTAAAATGAGTGTTTTCTTAAGTAAACAGAGTTCCATGTTCTGTTTTCGGTATTCTCAAAAACGAGTGTTCTTGGAATTTGATATGTGCCATTTGATAAAAAAAATTGATTTGTTTGCATATTTATGTCATTTGATTTGATAAAAACTGGTTTTATTGTAAATACTGTTTAAGAACATTGCAATTGCATATTGTGTTAAACTATACGAGTATATTTGATTGTTATGCAAAATGGCTCCAATTACTAGAAACAAAAAACTAAATGTCGGTAAGATGAGTAAAAATTCAAGTAAAAAATTAAATTCCTCCTTGAATTTGTCGCTTGATATTGCTACTGAGTCGGATACTGTTAATTCTAGAGGTAAAGTTAAAAGTGTTAGCCACAAAGCTAAATCTAATGAGGAAAATATATCAGATAAATCGCCGGTATGTCTGAATTCTTCTTCTGGCACTTTGCCAAATCAAAACAGTGCTTCATCGGTAAATGATAACATGTTAAAATCATTCCATATTTTCACACCTAAGTTCGCACATCATATTCCAAAATTCTCGGGAAATTCAGAGCTTTCGTTGTCACAGTTTTTGGAAAAGTTAAATTTAGTAGCCACTCATGCAAACTGGAGTGAGTGTGACAAATTAGTTTGTTTGAGATTGAATTTAGAGGGGGAAGCAAATAGATTGATTGAAGAGAATCCAAAGCACAGAAATTGTAAAAATTTGCAGGAAATTATTCACATTTTGAAAGATCATTTTGAAGTGACCGAAAATGTTACTAAAAACATAATTTCACTCGTGAACTTTACACAGAGACCAAATGAGTCGGTTAAACAGTTTTCGATGAGAATCGAAGCTGCTTCATTTAAGGTTGTTCCGGAAGATGTAGATTCCGAAAGTGAGAATAAAATCAGGCAAACACTTTTGAAAACTTCATTTATTAATGGTTTATATCCGGAAATAAAAAGATTGGTGTTGTCACAAAACCCTAGAGATTTTTATTCGGCTAGAAAACTTGCAATTCTTGAGGAATCTATTTTAAATGAAAATAATGCTATGTACTTGACTAATCCGGTACTTACAAAAAAAGGTGTTCTCACACCAGAAAAATATGTTCTCACACCAGATCAAAGTGAAAGTATGTCAGATTTAAAAAGAAAAGTGTTAGAACAGGAAAGGGACATTGAATTTCTTAGGGGTAAAATAGAAAAATTTAAGTTTAATTCAGATAAAGTTAACGAAAAGCGTTCACCGCGTCCAAAGTGTGACAAATGTGGTAAATTAGGTCACGTTCAAGAACAGTGTTGGAAAAAGGTTTTTCAAAAAAGAGATGTGTACGGTATAAAATGTAGGAAAATTTATACCAGTCCTGGAACTAGGTATCACCAGGGTGAAAGACACAGAGGGCAAATGTCTGCAAATGAGTGGAAGTATAGAAAGCAAGGAACGCAAAATTATAAAAATAAGGAGTCATATAAATCTTTGCAAAATTCCAAAAATCATTCTTCTGGGAATCAGAGTAGATATCCCATGCACAATTATAATAATAGAAAAACTTTTGATAGGCAAACATCACATTTTGAGGAAAATAATATTTGTCATAATATTACAAATTCTTTGTCATCTTCTTCTATTATAAAAGGAAAATTAGTGAGCAGTGAGGTGTCAATATTGATTGATACGGGTAGTTCAATTAATTTAGTGTATGAGGAAGCTTTAAATACTGTACCCATTGCACATATGTTGCTAACATACAAACCAACAATTTTGCGTAGCTTTAGTTCACAAGATACTAAAGTTGAATGTTTAGCCACTATTTCGCTAAATTTGGGAAAAGAAAGATTCCCTACCGAATTTTTTGTGTTAAAATCACCAGCTCCTATTTCATATAATGTAATCCTTGGTAACAAGTTTTTACATAAACATAATGCTATTATAGATTATAATCACTTCTGTTTTAAGTTTTCAAACTCTTCCATTCCTTTTGTTGGTTATCAATGTACGAATAATTTACTTTCGATTTCAAATCATGAACCGGCAAATGAGTCGGAACATGCAGACTCAAACCTAAGTAGTGTCGCAAAGCGTATTGCTGTGCCTGACTTGCAGATGAGTAGTGAAAAAAATGTTCGTGTGGTAGAGGACTGTAAACCGAAAGAGTTCCATACGAATGCATGTGCCAAATGCAAAGCAGATCTGGCACCGGTAGTGAATGAGTCTCAGGTCATTCGGGAAGAGTATGTGAGCAGAAATTTTTCGGAAAATAATGTAGTGCCACATTTGGGTAGTGAAGAGGTACATATTAACGATTTGGAAAATGGAAGCAAATCTTTTAGAGATTTGGTAGTAAATGCACAGAATGTTACTTTGCATATGGGGGAAAAGCAAAATCATGTTAGAGGTGGTACTGAAGAAGTGGCACAGCATAAGAACTTAAACATTAAAACTGTTAATAACTTATGTAGAGTAAAAGAAACTCTAAATACAAAAATTAAAGAGCCAATTATTGTGAAAAATTCACAAAAATGTATAATTCCTCCTTTATCTGAATCATTTATTAAAATCAAACTTTCAGAAGGGTTTCCGGAAAATTCCACCTTGCTTCTGGAATCAGAGAAAAATGACCACATCTTCATTGCTAGAGCTGTATATAGAGCTCCTAAGGATGGAATTATTTGGGTTCGTGTTGCTAACCCAGAGGAAAAACCTTATCATTTGAATAAGGGTAGAAAAGTGGCTCATGTTCAGGAAATTCAGGTGTCTGAGGAGGTTGAAGTTAAGGTAGTGAGTGAGGGAGAGTTGGACTCCAGTGAACCTTTGGAGCCTTTTGAAAGTTGGGGAGAAGATTTTGACCTGAGTCATCTCCAAAAAGATCAAAAACATAAATTATCAACTTTGTTGAATAAATATAGACAAGTTTTTGCAAAGAATGTTGCTGAGTTGTCTGGTTGTAAAACCATATTACATGAGATAAATTTGGAAACATCTGTTCCTGTTTATCAGAAACCATACAAAGTTCCACATCATTTACAAGGGGAACTCAATAGACAAGTCACAGAATTATTAGAAGCTAAAATAATTAAACCTAGTTTTTCACCTTACAATACGCCAGTACTGTTTGTAAGGAAACCGGATGGTTCTTATAGATTATGTTGTGATTTTCGCAAGTTAAACAAACTTACTATTACAGAAAATTTTCCAATTCCTAACATTAGTGAATTGATTGATAATTTAGCAGGTGCTACATTTTTCTCAACTTTGGATTTAACTTCAGGATTCTACCAATTGCATTTGAATCCACAGGATTCACACAAAACAGCTTTTTCCACGCCCACCGGTCACTACGAATGGTGTAGGACCCCTTTTGGTCTAAAAAACGCACCAGCGTCTTTTCAGAGATTAATGTCTCTTGTACTGGCAGGGTTATCAGGAATATACATAGATGATGTTATCATCTCATCAAAAACTTTTGAAGAACACATGATGAAATTAGAAGAAGTTTTTATTAAATTATCTCAACATGGTCTTAGGTTAAAGCCATCAAAATGCTTCTTTTTCAGAAAGACAATAAAGTACTTAGGTTTCAGAGTGTCTGAGGGAAAAGTTCAGCCAGACCCTCATAACATTGATTTAGTGCAAAAATTTAAAGTACCCACCTGTGTCAAGAATATCAGACAATTTTTGGGTTTGACAGGCTTTTATAGGAAGTTTGTACCAGATTATGCAAAGATTACTCTTCCACTAACTAATCTTTTGAAATCAAAGCAGAAAAAGTTTGTGTGGAGTCAGGAGGCTCAGGAAGCTTTTGAAATACTTAAGAACAAGCTTATTCAAGAACCAATTTTAAAATTACCAAATTTTAATTTGCCCTTTACTTTGCATACAGATGCCTCTAATTACGCTTTGGGATCAGTTCTTTCGCAATTGGATGAAAATGGGTTATCTCACCCAGTTTCCTTTGCTAGTCGAAAATTACAAGGTGCTGAAGTGAATTACAGTGTAGTCGAGAAAGAAGCTTTGGCTGTGGTTTGGGCTACCCAGCAATTTAAGCACTATCTCTTAGGCAAACATTTCAAAATTTACTGTGATCAAGCATCCTTATCGTTCATTTTCAAATTAAGAGATCCTACTTCGCGCATAGCTCGCTGGATCGTTTCATTGCAGGCTTTTGATTATGAAATCATTCATAAACCGGGGAAACATAATGTTGTAGCTGACTATTTTTCGAGATGTATTGATGAGTCTTCTTCAAAGAAATCTCAAAACACTCAGAAACAAACTGTTCCTAAAAGTATTGTAGAATCTGTCCCTACGAAAATTTCTGGAAAAGTAGTGGTACAGAATAATGATAGTAGTGAAAACATAAATGCAATCGTTGAAAATTCTCAAGATCAAGTACAGACTACTGTGGAAGCTTCTCTGGTAACTAGGATAGCTATTGGTCAATTGAAAGATCCTAGATGTATAAAAATCAAAAATCTTCTGGAAAAAGGTGTAAAACCATACCCACAAAAACTTTCATTTTTCATGAAAAATGGTATGTTACATTGCATACACAAAAATCCAAAGCAGAGACAGCAATATAATGAGAGAGTAGTTATTCCTCAAGACTTAGTCTCAGAAATTCTATGGCTTTGCCATGATTCTCCTGTTGCTGCACATTGTGGTTTTCAAAGAACTCTGGCAAAAATTTCAGTTAACTATTATTGGCCAGACATGCATGCTCAGACTGAAAATTATGTGAAGTCGTGCACAACTTGTGTAAAAAACAGAGGTTTTCGTAACAACAAGGCTCCAATACAGAAATTTCCTATTACAACTTATCCTTTTGAACGTGTGGCTATGGATGTAGTCGGCCCACTACCTATCTCGAATTCTGGGATGAAGTACATTCTTGTCATTACAGATTACTTCACTAGATGGCCAGAGGCTTATCCACTTGCTACAGTTAAAACTGAGGATATTCTCGCTTGTTTAGAGAGATTTATAAGTATTCATGGAATTCCTGCTCACTTAATTACGGATCAAGGTAGTAACTTCATTTCTGAAGCTGCCAACAATCTATACAAGAAATTAGGCATAAAAAAACATAATACTTCAGCGTACCATCCCCAGTCAGACGGGCTAGTCGAAAGACTGAACGGTACGTTAGTTAGATCCTTAAAGAATCTGGTCTATTCTGATAAGGGCGATTGGGATCGAATGATTCAATTTGCTTTAATGGCTCATAGAACGTCAGTCCATGCCTCAACAGGCGAGTCCCCAGCACATCTTATCTTTGGTCGAGACCCTGTGCTACCTGATGCTCTTTTAACAGGTGTAAAATATCCAGTTTACAAATCTACTCATGATTATTCAGATGACTTACAGGTTCGCTTAAAAAAGACCTTTGTAACTGTTAAGAAAAACCTTGAGGAAGCTCAGGAATCACAACAACTTCAACAACATAAATCTGCTAAAATGCCTAAGATTAAAGTTGGTGACTTGGTCTATCTTTACACACCTCATATTCGGCCAGGCCAATCAAAAAACTCAGTTCTTTAAATCATGGTCCTTTTGAAGTTATCAAGCAAACAACTGAAGTTAACTTTGTCATTCAACACAAAAACAATCCATGTAATCAGCAATTGGTCCACGTTAATAGATTAACTCCTTTACCTCCTAGACGTAGTGAATTGATTTCTAGCACATATAATGATAACATTGATAATTCTTCAACTCAAGAAACAAGACAATTTAAAAGTAGATATTTTCTAAACCATCAAAATAGGGTTAAAACTCAAAATGTTCCTAATTCACACAAGTATGACTTGCGCCCAAGAGGCCAATTTATTCATTAGAGTTACTTGTCAATTAAGGCAATATGTCAAGAGAGCAATTGGCTCAAAAGTAAAGTAAAATGTTTGGATTATGAAATTCTCACATTTTCAAAAAAAAAAAAAAAAAAAAAAAGACTGATATTGTTGTGAGATGGACAGTTATGTTTCATAATATTATATTTTCAATTGTTTCACAAAATGTTTTGCAAAACTGTATGCTATGTTAAAATGGATCCAATATTTCTGAACTTCTGTGTAATTTGCTTTATGTGTCAGTCAGCTGAATGTTCTGTACTGCAAGTTCTGTGCCAGTGCAGCTTTCTGAATGTGAGTGCCATGTTAATCAGGTTGAAGTAGTGTTTTAAAATTCTAAATACTTAAATAATAATTTTTTTTGCTTTACTTTAATGATAAGCAGTAATGTTTTAAAGTAATTTTAAGATAATTAAGTACTTGATGGATTAGAGTTTTGGTAAGGATTTTTAAGGATAACTGATAATTTTTATCTCTGTTTTATTTTATGAATGTGTGAATGATTTTTTTTAATTTAAAGGTCTAGTAAATTTTAGAAATTTTTTTTTTGTCATTTGGTGTTTGTTGACTTATTGGTTGGGGGTACCGCCACCTCTAGGTTTGCAACTTTCTAATGGACTTGTTTCTTGCCTGGGTGCCTGATCAACATTCTTGGTTTGAAAATTTGTCTCATTTTCTAAATTAGTAATTTTTTTAAATGTCCTTTAAAGTAATTTGTTGGCAAGGTTGGATAATAGTTAATAAATTGATTTCTGTGAAAAGTAAATTTATAGAATTTTAATTGTAAAATTTTTGAAGAAAGAAAACTTTTTGTTTAGTTAAACTTTTTGTGAGTTGAGTAAATTAAATTTTCATGTCTCTGTGGTACTCACCAGAAAATGTATTAGTGTTTAAATTTTAAAAGGGGCAATTTCATCATTTGTGTCTTGTTAATTTGGTGTTGTCTTGTAAAGGTCTATGCTTGTATTGAGACTTATTTTTTTTTTTGACTCACGAGTCAAACTTTAGGCCACTCTTGGATTTTGGTTATTATGCTGGTCATGATCTTGTTTGTTTTTGTTTTTTTCTTTGATGTACATGTACATCGCTCAAAATTTACACTAAATTCCTCTCAATGGAACATATGTCATTGGGAACTTAATGCAGGTATTTTCCTAGTATTGTGCGGAAAAATTCCCCGCTTTGCAGGAAATTTTTCTCCCGGGCCCCGAAGGAGTGTGATAAGGCTTTCACACCTCTGTGTTAAAATTGTATATTAAAGTATTGTTTTATTTCTGTGTGATTGAAAGTGTCAATTTCGAAATGTAAATGTCTTTTCTACATGTTTTCAATTACATTGACTTTTAAGGGAAGTGAACTCTAAAATCGCAAAAGTGTTTATGTTCCAGAAAAATAGTAATAGTTTTGTATTTTCGCTTCTCAGTCGCTAGTTGGGAACTTGCAGGTTTTGCGCACGCGCGCGTTTGAAAAAGGATTTTGGAAGCAGTGTGGAAGGAGTCGTGGAGAAATGTAGACGTGTGTGTTTGATTCGCGTATGATCGCGAATTTTAAGAAAAGGTGGATTAATTTTGAAAGTGGAAGGATGTGATTAAAATATGTAACATAGTTCGACAAGTTGTGCGTAGAGTCGTTTGGCTCGGTTCAGAGATGAGTCACTCGTGTTTTTAAATGAATCAGCCTGGTAGTAATGGAATAATGAGTCTTGTGAAAAGAGAAAATGGTTCTTTCACTGGTCGGCTTGAATCGCTAATAGGGCTAGAGGGAAAGCTCATTTTACAGCGATTTGTATTTGCCTGACTCCTCCTTGTGTCCTAAGGTACGAATCAACCAATCTCCGTAACCAACCAAGATGTCGAATTCCGCCAGCATGATGTTGTGTAGTCAAGTTTCCCGACCATTATGGATTTTGTTCTGCGCAAGAATCTCGATGAGTTTATGCCGAGAGTCCATCCTGATATCCTTTCCCATGGTACAGAATTGTAAATGTTATATTTAAAAGAGACGAGGTAAAGTTTTATATATATATTTAGTCTTCCACCTAACGAATAGAGTGTTAATTGTCAAATCCTCGTGAGTATCAAGTCATTGATGATGTTATATGAAAATGTCGTATATGTTCAAAGTATACAAATGTGATATATAAATGTCAAGTATAATATGAGGAATATTGTGTTTATTTTATGTATCAGAAAATATGTGTATTCTCTTGGTTCCTCTTCCTCCAGGGGTGTTCTTAATGGTCACCCTACCGAGTGTAACTCTGAGTTATTGCGAGAAATGCTTGTACTCCACTGTTTTCGATCAACTGCCTTGTTATTTCATGTTTAATAAATGTGTTTGATTTCAAAACTTTGTCTTCTCTGTCGAGTATACCAAAACGTTCGCGACAGAATTGGTGCCGTTACTTTTCTCGGTGAGTGGGGAAGAGCTGAGAGAATTAAAATTTTTAAAAATTTTCTTAAGAATTGAAATTTTGAAGGTTAAAAATTACCGTTGTGCTAAAATGAGTGTTTTCTTAAGTAAACAGAGTTCCATGTTCTGTTTTCGGTATTCTCAAAAACGAGTGTTCTTGGAATTTGATATGTGCCATTTGATAAAAAAAATTGATTTGTTTGCATATTTATGTCATTTGATTTGATAAAAACTGGTTTTATTGTAAATACTGTTTAAGAACATTGCAATTGCATATTGTGTTAAACTATACGAGTATATTTGATTGTTATGCAAAATGGCTCCAATTACTAGAAACAAAAAACTAAATGTCGGTAAGATGAGTAAAAATTCAAGTAAAAAATTAAATTCCTCCTTGAATTTGTCGCTTGATATTGCTACTGAGTCGGATACTGTTAATTCTAGAGGTAAAGTTAAAAGTGTTAGCCACAAAGCTAAATCTAATGAGGAAAATATATCAGATAAATCGCCGGTATGTCTGAATTCTTCTTCTGGCACTTTGCCAAATCAAAACAGTGCTTCATCGGTAAATGATAACATGTTAAAATCATTCCATATTTTCACACCTAAGTTCGCACATCATATTCCAAAATTCTCGGGAAATTCAGAGCTTTCGTTGTCACAGTTTTTGGAAAAGTTAAATTTAGTAGCCACTCATGCAAACTGGAGTGAGTGTGACAAATTAGTTTGTTTGAGATTGAATTTAGAGGGGGAAGCAAATAGATTGATTGAAGAGAATCCAAAGCACAGAAATTGTAAAAATTTGCAGGAAATTATTCACATTTTGAAAGATCATTTTGAAGTGACCGAAAATGTTACTAAAAACATAATTTCACTCGTGAACTTTACACAGAGACCAAATGAGTCGGTTAAACAGTTTTCGATGAGAATCGAAGCTGCTTCATTTAAGGTTGTTCCGGAAGATGTAGATTCCGAAAGTGAGAATAAAATCAGGCAAACACTTTTGAAAACTTCATTTATTAATGGTTTATATCCGGAAATAAAAAGATTGGTGTTGTCACAAAACCCTAGAGATTTTTATTCGGCTAGAAAACTTGCAATTCTTGAGGAATCTATTTTAAATGAAAATAATGCTATGTACTTGACTAATCCGGTACTTACAAAAAAAGGTGTTCTCACACCAGAAAAATATGTTCTCACACCAGATCAAAGTGAAAGTATGTCAGATTTAAAAAGAAAAGTGTTAGAACAGGAAAGGGACATTGAATTTCTTAGGGGTAAAATAGAAAAATTTAAGTTTAATTCAGATAAAGTTAACGAAAAGCGTTCACCGCGTCCAAAGTGTGACAAATGTGGTAAATTAGGTCACGTTCAAGAACAGTGTTGGAAAAAGGTTTTTCAAAAAAGAGATGTGTACGGTATAAAATGTAGGAAAATTTATACCAGTCCTGGAACTAGGTATCACCAGGGTGAAAGACACAGAGGGCAAATGTCTGCAAATGAGTGGAAGTATAGAAAGCAAGGAACGCAAAATTATAAAAATAAGGAGTCATATAAATCTTTGCAAAATTCCAAAAATCATTCTTCTGGGAATCAGAGTAGATATCCCATGCACAATTATAATAATAGAAAAACTTTTGATAGGCAAACATCACATTTTGAGGAAAATAATATTTGTCATAATATTACAAATTCTTTGTCATCTTCTTCTATTATAAAAGGAAAATTAGTGAGCAGTGAGGTGTCAATATTGATTGATACGGGTAGTTCAATTAATTTAGTGTATGAGGAAGCTTTAAATACTGTACCCATTGCACATATGTTGCTAACATACAAACCAACAATTTTGCGTAGCTTTAGTTCACAAGATACTAAAGTTGAATGTTTAGCCACTATTTCGCTAAATTTGGGAAAAGAAAGATTCCCTACCGAATTTTTTGTGTTAAAATCACCAGCTCCTATTTCATATAATGTAATCCTTGGTAACAAGTTTTTACATAAACATAATGCTATTATAGATTATAATCACTTCTGTTTTAAGTTTTCAAACTCTTCCATTCCTTTTGTTGGTTATCAATGTACGAATAATTTACTTTCGATTTCAAATCATGAACCGGCAAATGAGTCGGAACATGCAGACTCAAACCTAAGTAGTGTCGCAAAGCGTATTGCTGTGCCTGACTTGCAGATGAGTAGTGAAAAAAATGTTCGTGTGGTAGAGGACTGTAAACCGAAAGAGTTCCATACGAATGCATGTGCCAAATGCAAAGCAGATCTGGCACCGGTAGTGAATGAGTCTCAGGTCATTCGGGAAGAGTATGTGAGCAGAAATTTTTCGGAAAATAATGTAGTGCCACATTTGGGTAGTGAAGAGGTACATATTAACGATTTGGAAAATGGAAGCAAATCTTTTAGAGATTTGGTAGTAAATGCACAGAATGTTACTTTGCATATGGGGGAAAAGCAAAATCATGTTAGAGGTGGTACTGAAGAAGTGGCACAGCATAAGAACTTAAACATTAAAACTGTTAATAACTTATGTAGAGTAAAAGAAACTCTAAATACAAAAATTAAAGAGCCAATTATTGTGAAAAATTCACAAAAATGTATAATTCCTCCTTTATCTGAATCATTTATTAAAATCAAACTTTCAGAAGGGTTTCCGGAAAATTCCACCTTGCTTCTGGAATCAGAGAAAAATGACCACATCTTCATTGCTAGAGCTGTATATAGAGCTCCTAAGGATGGAATTATTTGGGTTCGTGTTGCTAACCCAGAGGAAAAACCTTATCATTTGAATAAGGGTAGAAAAGTGGCTCATGTTCAGGAAATTCAGGTGTCTGAGGAGGTTGAAGTTAAGGTAGTGAGTGAGGGAGAGTTGGACTCCAGTGAACCTTTGGAGCCTTTTGAAAGTTGGGGAGAAGATTTTGACCTGAGTCATCTCCAAAAAGATCAAAAACATAAATTATCAACTTTGTTGAATAAATATAGACAAGTTT
Source organism: Amaurobius ferox (assembly GCA_951213105.1). NCBI lineage: Eukaryota > Metazoa > Arthropoda > Arachnida > Araneae > Amaurobiidae > Amaurobius > Amaurobius ferox. The sequence goes on from OX578145.1 coordinate 31,214,967, forward strand.
TTGCAAAGAATGTTGCTGAGTTGTCTGGTTGTAAAACCATATTACATGAGATAAATTTGGAAACATCTGTTCCTGTTTATCAGAAACCATACAAAGTTCCACATCATTTACAAGGGGAACTCAATAGACAAGTCACAGAATTATTAGAAGCTAAAATAATTAAACCTAGTTTTTCACCTTACAATACGCCAGTACTGTTTGTAAGGAAACCGGATGGTTCTTATAGATTATGTTGTGATTTTCGCAAGTTAAACAAACTTACTATTACAGAAAATTTTCCAATTCCTAACATTAGTGAATTGATTGATAATTTAGCAGGTGCTACATTTTTCTCAACTTTGGACTTAACTTCAGGATTCTACCAATTGCATTTGAATCCACAGGATTCACACAAAACAGCTTTTTCCACGCCCACCGGTCACTACGAATGGTGTAGGACCCCTTTTGGTCTAAAAAACGCACCAGCGTCTTTTCAGAGATTAATGTCTCTTGTACTGGCAGGGTTATCAGGAATATACATAGATGATGTTATCATCTCATCAAAAACTTTTGAAGAACACATGATGAAATTAGAAGAAGTTTTTATTAAATTATCTCAACATGGTCTTAGGTTAAAGCCATCAAAATGCTTCTTTTTCAGAAAGACAATAAAGTACTTAGGTTTCAGAGTGTCTGAGGGAAAAGTTCAGCCAGACCCTCATAACATTGATTTAGTGCAAAAATTTAAAGTACCCACCTGTGTCAAGAATATCAGACAATTTTTGGGTTTGACAGGCTTTTATAGGAAGTTTGTACCAGATTATGCAAAGATTACTCTTCCACTAACTAATCTTTTGAAATCAAAGCAGAAAAAGTTTGTGTGGAGTCAGGAGGCTCAGGAAGCTTTTGAAATACTTAAGAACAAGCTTATTCAAGAACCAATTTTAAAATTACCAAATTTTAATTTGCCCTTTACTTTGCATACAGATGCCTCTAATTACGCTTTGGGATCAGTTCTTTCGCAATTGGATGAAAATGGGTTATCTCACCCAGTTTCCTTTGCTAGTCGAAAATTACAAGGTGCTGAAGTGAATTACAGTGTAGTCGAGAAAGAAGCTTTGGCTGTGGTTTGGGCTACCCAGCAATTTAAGCACTATCTCTTAGGCAAACATTTCAAAATTTACTGTGATCAAGCATCCTTATCGTTCATTTTCAAATTAAGAGATCCTACTTCGCGCATAGCTCGCTGGATCGTTTCATTGCAGGCTTTTGATTATGAAATCATTCATAAACCGGGGAAACATAATGTTGTAGCTGACTATTTTTCGAGATGTATTGATGAGTCTTCTTCAAAGAAATCTCAAAACACTCAGAAACAAACTGTTCCTAAAAGTATTGTAGAATCTGTCCCTACGAAAATTTCTGGAAAAGTAGTGGTACAGAATAATGATAGTAGTGAAAACATAAATGCAATCGTTGAAAATTCTCAAGATCAAGTACAGACTACTGTGGAAGCTTCTCTGGTAACTAGGATAGCTATTGGTCAATTGAAAGATCCTAGATGTATAAAAATCAAAAATCTTCTGGAAAAAGGTGTAAAACCATACCCACAAAAACTTTCATTTTTCATGAAAAATGGTATGTTACATTGCATACACAAAAATCCAAAGCAGAGACAGCAATATAATGAGAGAGTAGTTATTCCTCAAGACTTAGTCTCAGAAATTCTATGGCTTTGCCATGATTCTCCTGTTGCTGCACATTGTGGTTTTCAAAGAACTCTGGCAAAAATTTCAGTTAACTATTATTGGCCAGACATGCATGCTCAGACTGAAAATTATGTGAAGTCGTGCACAACTTGTGTAAAAAACAGAGGTTTTCGTAACAACAAGGCTCCAATACAGAAATTTCCTATTACAACTTATCCTTTTGAACGTGTGGCTATGGATGTAGTCGGCCCACTACCTATCTCGAATTCTGGGATGAAGTACATTCTTGTCATTACAGATTACTTCACTAGATGGCCAGAGGCTTATCCACTTGCTACAGTTAAAACTGAGGATATTCTCGCTTGTTTAGAGAGATTTATAAGTATTCATGGAATTCCTGCTCACTTAATTACGGATCAAGGTAGTAACTTCATTTCTGAAGCTGCCAACAATCTATACAAGAAATTAGGCATAAAAAAACATAATACTTCAGCGTACCATCCCCAGTCAGACGGGCTAGTCGAAAGACTGAACGGTACGTTAGTTAGATCCTTAAAGAATCTGGTCTATTCTGATAAGGGCGATTGGGATCGAATGATTCAATTTGCTTTAATGGCTCATAGAACGTCAGTCCATGCCTCAACAGGCGAGTCCCCAGCACATCTTGTCTTTGGTCGAGACCCTGTGCTACCTGATGCTCTTTTAACAGGTGTAAAATATCCAGTTTACAAATCTACTCATGATTATTCAGATGACTTACAGGTTCGCTTAAAAAAGACCTTTGTAACTGTTAAGAAAAACCTTGAGGAAGCTCAGGAATCACAACAACTTCAACAACATAAATCTGCTAAAATGCCTAAGATTAAAGTTGGTGACTTGGTCTATCTTTACACACCTCATATTCGGCCAGGCCAATCAAAAAACTCAGTTCTTTAAATCATGGTCCTTTTGAAGTTATCAAGCAAACAACTGAAGTTAACTTTGTCATTCAACACAAAAACAATCCATGTAATCAGCAATTGGTCCACGTTAATAGATTAACTCCTTTACCTCCTAGACGTAGTGAATTGATTTCTAGCACATATAATGATAACATTGATAATTCTTCAACTCAAGAAACAAGACAATTTAAAAGTAGATATTTTCTAAACCATCAAAATAGGGTTAAAACTCAAAATGTTCCTAATTCACACAAGTATGACTTGCGCCCAAGAGGCCAATTTATTCATTAGAGTTACTTGTCAATTAAGGCAATATGTCAAGAGAGCAATTGGCTCAAAAGTAAAGTAAAATGTTTGGATTATGAAATTCTCACATTTTCAAAAAAAAAAAAAAAAAAAAAAAGACTGATATTGTTGTGAGATGGACAGTTATGTTTCATAATATTATATTTTCAATTGTTTCACAAAATGTTTTGCAAAACTGTATGCTATGTTAAAATGGATCCAATATTTCTGAACTTCTGTGTAATTTGCTTTATGTGTCAGTCAGCTGAATGTTCTGTACTGCAAGTTCTGTGCCAGTGCAGCTTTCTGAATGTGAGTGCCATGTTAATCAGGTTGAAGTAGTGTTTTAAAATTCTAAATACTTAAATAATAATTTTTTTTGCTTTACTTTAATGATAAGCAGTAATGTTTTAAAGTAATTTTAAGATAATTAAGTACTTGATGGATTAGAGTTTTGGTAAGGATTTTTAAGGATAACTGATAATTTTTATCTCTGTTTTATTTTATGAATGTGTGAATGATTTTTTTTAATTTAAAGGTCTAGTAAATTTTAGAAATTTTTTTTTTGTCATTTGGTGTTTGTTGACTTATTGGTTGGGGGTACCGCCACCTCTAGGTTTGCAACTTTCTAATGGACTTGTTTCTTGCCTGGGTGCCTGATCAACATTCTTGGTTTGAAAATTTGTCTCATTTTCTAAATTAGTAATTTTTTTAAATGTCCTTTAAAGTAATTTGTTGGCAAGGTTGGATAATAGTTAATAAATTGATTTCTGTGAAAAGTAAATTTATAGAATTTTAATTGTAAAATTTTTGAAGAAAGAAAACTTTTTGTTTAGTTAAACTTTTTGTGAGTTGAGTAAATTAAATTTTCATGTCTCTGTGGTACTCACCAGAAAATGTATTAGTGTTTAAATTTTAAAAGGGGCAATTTCATCATTTGTGTCTTGTTAATTTGGTGTTGTCTTGTAAAGGTCTATGCTTGTATTGAGACTTATTTTTTTTTTTGACTCACGAGTCAAACTTTAGGCCACTCTTGGATTTTGGTTATTATGCTGGTCATGATCTTGTTTGTTTTTGTTTTTTTCTTTGATGTACATGTACATCGCTCAAAATTTACACTAAATTCCTCTCAATGGAACATATGTCATTGGGAACTTAATGCAGGTATTTTCCTAGTATTGTGCGGAAAAATTCCCCGCTTTGCAGGAAATTTTTCTCCCGGGCCCCGAAGGAGTGTGATAAGGCTTTCACACCTCTGTGTTAAAATTGTATATTAAAGTATTGTTTTATTTCTGTGTGATTGAAAGTGTCAATTTCGAAATGTAAATGTCTTTTCTACATGTTTTCAATTACATTGACTTTTAAGGGAAGTGAACTCTAAAATCGCAAAAGTGTTTATGTTCCAGAAAAATAGTAATAGTTTTGTATTTTCGCTTCTCAGTCGCTAGTTGGGAACTTGCAGGTTTTGCGCACGCGCGCGTTTGAAAAAGGATTTTGGAAGCAGTGTGGAAGGAGTCGTGGAGAAATGTAGACGTGTGTGTTTGATTCGCGTATGATCGCGAATTTTAAGAAAAGGTGGATTAATTTTGAAAGTGGAAGGATGTGATTAAAATATGTAACATAGTTCGACAAGTTGTGCGTAGAGTCGTTTGGCTCGGTTCAGAGATGAGTCACTCGTGTTTTTAAATGAATCAGCCTGGTAGTAATGGAATAATGAGTCTTGTGAAAAGAGAAAATGGTTCTTTCACTGGTCGGCTTGAATCGCTAATAGGGCTAGAGGGAAAGCTCATTTTACAGCGATTTGTATTTGCCTGACTCCTCCTTGTGTCCTAAGGTACGAATCAACCAATCTCCGTAACCAACCAAGATGTCGAATTCCGCCAGCATGATGTTGTGTAGTCAAGTTTCCCGACCATTATGGATTTTGTTCTGCGCAAGAATCTCGATGAGTTTATGCCGAGAGTCCATCCTGATATCCTTTCCCATGGTACAGAATTGTAAATGTTATATTTAAAAGAGACGAGGTAAAGTTTTATATATATATTTAGTCTTCCACCTAACGAATAGAGTGTTAATTGTCAAATCCTCGTGAGTATCAAGTCATTGATGATGTTATATGAAAATGTCGTATATGTTCAAAGTATACAAATGTGATATATAAATGTCAAGTATAATATGAGGAATATTGTGTTTATTTTATGTATCAGAAAATATGTGTATTCTCTTGGTTCCTCTTCCTCCAGGGGTGTTCTTAATGGTCACCCTACCGAGTGTAACTCTGAGTTATTGCGAGAAATGCTTGTACTCCACTGTTTTCGATCAACTGCCTTGTTATTTCATGTTTAATAAATGTGTTTGATTTCAAAACTTTGTCTTCTCTGTCGAGTATACCAAAACGTTCGCGACACATACCCGTTCTTTGTACAGAGTATATAATACAAAGAAACTTATAATTCGCAATCATGTGCAAATTCTGTTAAAATATTAAATTTATTGCTCTTAAAGAGAAGTTTAAGAATATCTGTTCTCACTAATCAAAATTATCCTCACGGGCAAATCTGAAGAATAAAACATCCTGGTCCCTTTTGTAAGCAAAGTTGCAATAATAAAAAAAAGGAATTGAATCGATATATGCAACCCCGTAGTATTTATATTGTCGCAGATTAGAAAATATGCCAGTGTATTAGTAGAAAATTACCCGTATATTACAATGAGTCTCAAAAACCCTTGCCAAAGTAAAAGATATGACGCAATAAATTGAAATATCCTTAATCCCCGTATTCTTTATACTAGAATATCGTAATTGATTCCACTATATGCCAATATATGTCAAAACATAAGCCTATATACCTGTACTACTTTTATTCTTGTAGATTAGAAGATATACCCGTGTATTTGTAGAAGATTACTCGTACAACGTACAATATATTAGTTTAAACAATTTTTGTCATAATAAAACAATTGCATAATAAACTTGAAAATATCAATAATCCCTGAATCAATAATCCCCGAAAATATCAATAATAATAACGTTTAAACCTGAGGACCGTAATTAATATTATTCATCAAAAATGCTATAAGAAAAATCAAATCGTTCTTTTTAAAATATATTTTTATATCAATTTCGTTATTATTGAAATCGAAAAAAATTATAATTAAAATTAACAGACAGATTTAATTTAAGTTCGTTTCTGAGCAACATGATATAAGATAGAATCTTTCTCATAAACTGCGAAATTGAATAACCATTTTGATTTCTTTATACTTTTGTCCAGTAAAAGCTTGTGAAAATCAAACCATGCAGATAGATTTTCCATTTAAATCATGTTTCAAACAATTCATGTTTTCAGAAAGTGACTAATTAGCGTAAAAAATCTCTCATCAAACTCAGAGATGATGTTTAAATTCAATTTCAAACGATTTTCAAGCTTTTCATTTGGATAAACCAAGGAGTTAGACAGTAGAACTGCTAGGAGAAAGTTTGGTTTTCATTAATACCTCGACAACCCCTAGTCTAAGATACTCAAAACTTGGGCAAAATTTATGGGGGCGGGGTCTATTTCAAGGATATCTACAAAATTTGAACAAATTCTGTTAAGCCGTTCTCCCGTGATGAAGAGACAAACGAAAATTTCGTTTTTTATTTATATCTCGAGAACTACTGATCGTAGGAACTCCAAACATGAACTAAATTTTAAGTGGGACTATTTCCAGGCTACCCACAAAATTTTCATCAAATTCGGTTCAGCCATTCTCCCGTGATGACGGGACAAACAAACAGACAGACAGACATATTTTCAATTTTATTTATATAGATTTTCCGATTTGAATAATAAAGATATGTATATAAAATAAATTTCATTGGCATTGTATTTTTGATTGGATAGTATCAATTCCGGTCTTCAGGTTTAAACGCTATTTTTATTGATATTTTCGGGAATTATTGATTCAGAGAAAATTGATATTTTCAAGTTATTGTGTCGTTGTTTTTTTATGGCAAAAAATGTTGAAACTCATATATTGTGCTTTGTACGAGTAATCTTCTACAAATGCAAGGACATATCTTCTAATCTACGAAAATATAAGTAGATCAGATATATTGGAATATACTTTGAAGCATATTGGCATATATTGGAATAAATTACGGCCTTCTGATATGAAGATTACATTGATTATTGATATATTCAATGTATTACGTCATCTGCTTTATTATCAATCTACGACATTATAAGTAGTAGGGGTATATCTTCCCATATAATTTTATCACTTTTATTTTGGTACGTATAGGAATCAATTACTTCCTTCAGGTTTAAAGATTACGAGTTTATTGGTATTTTAAATTGTATATATGTAATCTAATAATACAGGTTATATCTTCTAATATTTGCGTATATAAATAGTGCGGATCCCATACAATTTAAAACATTAATTTTGCATACATTGATTCAATTTTATATTTTTTGTAAATTTGCTTACAAAAGGGGCCAAGATGTTTTATTTTTCAGATCTGGCCGTGAAGATAATTTTGTATAGCAAGAACAGCGATTCTTAAACTTCTTTTTAGGAGCATTAAATAAATATTTTAACATAATATTTTGATTAACAATGAAATTTAGTATACTATAGGGATTTGCACTATTGTCAATTTTAAGATTAATTATATTTTATACTCCGTACGAAGAAAGGGTGCTGCTAGTTATTTATATAACAACCAATATTGTTTAATATTACGCCATTCCTACATGGATATAGTGATACAGACACTTAGTATCTATCATATTTAACCCTAAAAATTTCTACATTTCACAGATTTCAAATTTTATAATTGTATTAAAATTTTTCGTAGAATTAATTAAACTGATGCACGCATGCGTTTCTGCAATTATTTTAAAAATAATTTTACTCTTATCTCAATTTTAAACTAAAACGGAACATTCCATGCGAGACAGAAAATTAATTAGAAATTCCGCAATGCATGTGATTTTGACAGGAAACACAGGAAGTTTTCTTTGCTTTTAAAGTTGTTTATGATGCAACTGCCGAATAAAACAAAAATGAGCAAACTTCAAAATTTTAAATTATTAATTCTTAAGAATTTCAATAACTACAAGTAATTTCGAAAAATAAAAGATACTGTATTTTAACTTACTAAATTTCAAATTAAACATGTTTAAAAAAAGCACCATTGATCGAAATCATATAAACCACATTTCACAGTTTTTCAATCACTCATTTAGAAAATTTAATGGATATATATATATATATATATATATATATATATATATATATATATATATATATATATATATATATATATATATATATATATATGTATATATATATATACGCTATAACAAAAAATCGACGCACCAAGAAGGAGTTGTCCGATTGTAATGAAATTTCGTATGAAAGACATTTTGAGTCTTTAGTGACGAGTCCAGTTTCCAACTGTGTTCTGACGACAACCGCAGACGTGTCTGGAGACGTCCAGGGCCAGAGTGAATATCCTGCCCTTACTATCGCAAGCCACACATATCCACAACGGAGTGTTATGGTCTGGGATGTCATCTCGTTTGATAGCCGGACTACTTTTGTAGTCATTTATGGCACACTGACAGCACAGCGGTATGTAGATAAAATTATTCATTCACAGCGTACATAGACAACATTTTCAACAAGATAATGCCCGGCCGCGCACGGTACATGTTGCTATGAATAGTCTACAGGCTTGCCCAACACTTCCTTGCCCAGCTAGTTCACTTGATCTCTCACCCATAGAGCATATCTGGGACGTTATGGGAAGGCGGTTGCAACCATCCCTGAATGTTGACGATTTAGCCCGACAGTTGGAGACAATTTGCCAAGACCTTCCGCAAGACACCATCTTTGAACTTTATCAGTCTATGCCACTCCAGGTGACATCTTGCATCCAGGCCAGAGGTGGACCAACGGCTTATTGACTTCTTCCCTTTGTATACGGTCAAACTCTAGAGCTTTAAATTGTTCTGAAATTTCAATCGTTTCTTATCCTATGTATGTTCTTTGTTCCTCACATCTACCAATATTTATCACAATCAGACAACTTCTTCTTGGTGCGTTTTCTCAACTGTATATAACTCTGAGACGAGGAATGTTGTTTATAAAATATTTGTTTGTTTGGTTGTGATTATATACTGATTTTTTAGTTTTTGAATTTTAGTTTTGTCAACAAACTCTCTATATCAATGGAACCCATAGCAAAAATAATCAGTATATTCAAAAAAGCTAATATATTTTGAATTAAAAGAATTTAGGAATTTTGAAACTTTTGCATTTAACTAAGGAACCCAAATAGTTTTCTCCACCATGATATTCTAGAAATTTTCGATTATTTTCTCTTTTAACACGCGAACTTGAATAAACTTTAAATAATACCTTTTACAGTACAATATTTAAAAATACAAAAATAAATAAAGTTTTAACAATCTATATATTCATATTTATTCTTCAAAATATAGATTATAATCGGTATATCCTAATAAGTATTAGGAAATACCTACATATTTTAATATTTTTGTTAAAATAATCCAGAACCTATCCAATCATTATCTTTTCTCTGTGCAACAGCAGTGCTTGCTGTCACTTGTTAATCAAACTGGAGTTAATAGACCGGAAATAAACGCATATGTACTACCTGCTGCGTAGATCGCGATATGCTAAAACCTACTGATTGCGTATTGCTCATAAGTTTCAGTAATATTTTTAAAATATATTTTATATAAAATACAATTTTTATTAAACATTAATTAGAAGAAAATATTCATTAAATCCACAAATCTGCGCCGAAGACAGCCGAAGCTATAGAATTGAAGCTATAGAATAGCCGAATTGTTATAGACAGAATAAACTCGAACTTCCAAGCAACCAACTAGTGCTTACACTTTGAAAAGGGATCCAGAACGTGTTCGAATTCCCACTCCAGCGAGGATGCGGGTGATGGCAGTGAAATCATTTCCCGGAGAATTCCGAAGATGGTCCCTCTGAGACTCGTCCTCAGTCAACAATAGGTATTGGCTCAGGCCTTGATTAGAAACAGTCCGTCCTCGCGTCACCTGGAAGAGTTCTTTTCAGGGACTGCCAAGCGGAATGCCCAACAGCCGATCCCCGGATTGATGTAACCCTACAGAGGATGTGGGTCAAAGTCTACAGAGCCAGAGTACGTTCATCCTTAAAGGGACATCCTCCTCCACCGTTGGGAACTGTTATATGCAAAACAAAACTGGATATGGAAAATAATGTGTTCACAAGTTTTCGAAGTAAATCGACAAAATCACAGATATACGCGGTCGCACGGACCGCTGAGCTCCAATACTATTAAAGATAGACGCAACAGCCCAAATCGGAGATATACAATAGACTGCCTCCTCTACAGACATATTTGTTACAACTCACAACAAAATTGTATTAGCTGCGAATTCATACAATTAGTTTTTGGGTAAAAAAGATGTGCAAGGGAAATTTAGTCATATGTAACTTCTTCCTGAGATAGTAAACTTCCATAGTAAACTTCTTCTCCGTAGTAAACTTCTTCCTGAGAATTAATGAAAAATGCCTGCTCAGGCATCTTTCATCAAAATCATGGACTCTGAATACCTTACTAACTGTAGTATTATATATTTAGGTTTTAAATTTCCAAAAATTGAGATATTTAGAGTTATCAATTGGGTCATAGGAAGAAGAGTACATAAAGTTAAATATTCGTATATATTAGTTTTCGAAAAATTATGATTTTTGATTTTACTATTGTATTTTGATGCCTGGCGAACGAGCACAGACATTACGAAGACTTACGAATTCACTTTTGAATTCTCGGTAAATATGTTTTTATATACTTTTCAATATATTAACGCGTTTGAGTTTATGTACGATTTTGTTCAAATGTAAATTCATTTAATCCAAGTCTGCATACGTAAAATACATATGCAAACCGTTTGAAACCTAGTATATTTTAGATATTTACGAATCAACTCCACGCTCTTTGAAGCCGGCTGAAAAGTGATAAATGATAAATACTAGTAAGCCGACGCGGTGGTCGAAAGATCAAGGCGAGCGTTTCCAAGCGATCGTTCGGCCGCCGTGTTGTGGGTTCGAGTCCCACGTAAGGCATGGATGTTGTGTTGTTGGGCGCAGTGTGTTCCACCCCCTCTGGTGCGTCTGGGGCAACGTTCTAGGACGGCTAAATGGTTCACGTTTCTGACCGATGTATAGGTGAATGATGAAAGTCAAGTGCCTGGCCATTTGATAAAAAAAATTAAAAAAAGAATAAAAATAATAAATAAATACTAGTAAATACTGCAAAATTAATTTTGTTGATTTATGTTCTTTATTATTTAAAGATGAAGTTACCAACCTAATTGCACCTGACTCTTAATTTCTTTAAATTGTATTTACTCATTATAGCATTTTTTCTCCACTAGTGCACCCTAACCGTCCATTTCTTCCAACTATACTCCCAAATAATGTAATTCTCACTCCTACTCTTTCTTTGTCCATTTCATTTAATTGAATCACCTGTTTGGCTGCTTCTTTTAATTTTATCTCCAGTCTGTCCCAGTCTACAAATGAACTGTTCTTAACTTTTAAGTGTTCACTTCATATATTTGACAATCAAATTAATATTGTTATATTTGAAAATCTGATTTCATATAATTAATTTAGCTCTTTTAATGTTTTGAAATATAATAATAAATATAACAACAAAAATGAAATATAACAACAAAAATATAACAACAAAATTTTGAAATATAACAACAAAAGTTTTAGTGAAGTAAAATGTTTGACATAAAATTTTAAAATATTTTAATGTTTTTAATTTGTCAAATAATATCGTATATGATACTTCAAGTGATAAACCATCATGCGTTTTAAAACATGGCAGTGTAACATAAGTAAGACCTGCGAAAGTTTCTCTTTCTATAATCTTCACTACCTGTTATCCAAAGTCAGACTTTCTGAATTGTGATTATAAAATCAAGTTTTCATGTGCTATTAGTGCTTTAAAATCTCCAATTTATATATATTGTAGGACTCAGTCCACGGTTGGTGTTTCCATCAGGTTACCTAATGTAATTATCGAATTTGACCATTTCTCACAACAATAAGTTGATCAAGCGGAGTATGATATCCTTCATAAAATATATGTTAAACAAATCTTCTTCATATATTATAGCAATAAAATCACTATCAAATATTTTTACAAATTAAAATTAAGCAAATGTAAAATGTTTCGAATGAATTGGCTAGATTGAAATGAATGGAACACTATCAATGTGTCAATTTGAATGCAAGTGCACAAGCTTTGATTATCTGTTTAAAATGTGTTTACATGCTAATTGTAGGAAGCGTAGTGAGCATGCGCAGTTCAAACAGGGGTGTTCTGTCCTACTATAATTCGTTTAAATAATTGAAATCGTGTTTCTATGCCTACGTACATTTTAACGTATGTGTTCAAAATTGAAATTGCCTATCTTTTGTAGTTTTGGATTACAGAATTCAGGCAAATGTTGATATCCCTTCATTAGGAATGGAGACTGGACGAGCCATAAGCTCTCGTGCTTTGTCAATTTTGACTTTATGGAATAACTAAACTGGACACTGCGATACAGAGGCATTATGTGAAGAACTAAAGTAATTTTTACCCGTAGTTTTTTATATTAATTCATTTTAAAGATCATAAAATTCTAGTTTTACAATATATAATTTCATAGATTTTAAAAATGGTACTGCCTGCTCATCAAAATACTTATTTTATGCTTAAATAAGAAATCCTTTCATGAATAATGCAAAATTTACTTATCAATTTCATGGGTTCAAGAAATACTTTTAAAGTATCGGAGTAAAATATATTATGGTAATTGCTTTCAACACATATATTCGTGTTGTGAAACTTTGCATCACACCTTCTTATAACTGAACTACATAATTAGTGCGGTCTAAACTCGGTGGTTGTTATTTATGGAAAATAAACGATATATAATGAGTTAAACGCTTCGTTTATTAAAGAAAATGCCAATGATTTAAGTATACATTTTGAAGCCCAAAATATGTGAGTTTCGATACTAGTTTATCATCATTGCGTTTAAGATATATGAAGGAAGTGAACAGTTTTTTTTATCTCCTTATTATTTCAGTATTTAATATCACAGTAACATATTTGCGGATCAAAAGTGTACGCATGTAGAATCTTGTTTTTAAACAAAATTTTGCATATTTAGTAAATATTATTGATTTAATAGCAAAATTATTTTTGAGCAAATTTAAAAATCTGTAAGTTTAAAAGTTCTCCATAGGGGAAAAATATATTTTATAAAAATGTGTTTTATATGCATGTCTGTGTATTAATATTTACAGTCGTTATTAATTTCAAAAATAAACTTTGAAACTCAATAATGAGATAGATTACATCAAATTTAATAAAATGCAATTCTGTAAAAAATACCATCTTATACATATCATTAATTGTATTTTCTAAAATAAATATACAGATGCTAATATTTGCTTTACAATTTATTTATCATTTTTATATACACAGGTCGGTAAGAAATCAATCAACCATATTCATTCTTGCGCAGAAACAATAAACCTTTTATTATTTAAACTACTTATTTAACACATTTAAATTTGAAATACGTTACATTATTTTTGTAACACGTAACAAGCGAATGGACATACGGATATTTTCTTTTTTTTAAATTTTAAATACGAAATTACTATGCCTATGCTAATGCAAAGCAAACTCTGTCATATACTACATGAGACAGGAACTTAATTAAAATTTCAGAAAACCATATGATTCTGACAGGAAAATGTAAATTTATATTTGCATTTGCGTTTATTTGAACTGTTGGATAAAATTTAACAAAGTAAATTTTGCAACTTATTTTCTGAAAGTTAAAAACTTTTAATTACTACAAACAATTCTAATAGAAATGAGTTATCTATGACTTAATTTAATAGGATTTAAAATCATCTGCACTAACCAATGTCAGATTCTTTTTTGTCTAATTTTTTTTGTATATATGCATTTTAAAGTAACTGTATACTTTGTAGTTGAGTTTAGTTATACTTTCTAGGATTACTAGAAAATGTATTCGCCTTTTCCCGGGAGTTAAAATAAGGTGGTTATATAAAATATCCCAAAAGTAAATATTACTCGTATAAATAACAGTTGGAAGTACATGCTACCTCTGTATATCCGCGTAACGGTCGTGATACGAATTCCCTTTCCCTCTCCCGATCTGAAAACTAAAACTACTATACTTCCTACGTTAAAATCTACAGACGTTTAAATTATAATTTTGATTTCAACAATTTCAGTACACTTAAACCAATGTATAAATTGGACATATCGTCCGCAAAAACATAACTTATTTTCAATATATATTTTCAATAAATAAGCGCCCGCTACTAAATAATGCAGATATAGGTAACAGCCCTCCATTTACAAATCGTATGTTTTGAACTAAAATTATTCTTGCGACACAGATAAATCAAATTACTTGAAATCATTAAATAAAGCTCAATTAAGCCGAAAAGTTATTGCTATTTCAGCGAATTTTCATCCAATTTCAGTCCAATGTTAGCACGACGCTCATGATGATAATATAATATCAAATAAAGAAATAGAATGACATCATTTGAACTCCCAGATTTAGAAAATCCAAGAAATAAATGGTCTTTGTGCGATCATCTGAGTTTTCCCATGATATTTCGAATCCACTAAAATTATTTAGAAATATTGACTAGTTTCAATGATACCGCTCCCTTTCCTAATTTATATGGATATAATTTTAAGAAGTCATATTTCATTTGATAAGCATCACAGTAAATTTGGAAATACATCAGTGATTTGAGAACATAATCAGGTTTTCAGTACATTGATGAAACATTTAATTAGTGATTTATTGCATTTCACCTGTTTAGTGATCTTGGAAGATAGTTATCGAGATCTTTGCTGTATATTGTCCATGTTTACGCTAAAAAGAATTGACGACATAATTGGCTTCCCAGTGAATTAGTGGAGCATTTAATTGCTGATTTATTGCATTTCACCTGTTTAGTGATCTTGGAAGATAGCTATCGAGCTATTTGATGTATATTGTCCATGTTTACGCTAAAAAGAATTGACGACATAATTGGCTTCCCAGTGAATTAGTGGAGCATTTAATTGCTGATTTATTGCATTTCACCTGTTTAGTGATCTTGGAAGATAGTTATCGAGCTATTTGCTATATATTGTCCATGTTTACGCTAAAAATAATTGACGACATAATTGGCTTCCCAGTGAATTAGTGGATCATTTAATTGCTGATTTATTGCATTTCACCTGTTTAGTGATCTTGGAAGATAGTTATCGAGCTCTTTGCTGTATATTGTCCATGTTTACGCTAAAAAGAATTGACGACATAATTGGCTTCCCAGTGAATTAGTGGAGCATTTAATTGCTGATTTATTGCATTTCACCTGTTTAGTGATCTTGGAAGATAGTTATCGAGCTCTTTGCTGTATATTGTCCATGTTTACGCTAAAAAGAATTGACGACATAATTGGCTTCCCAGTGAATTAGTGGAGCATTTAATTGCTGATTTATTGCATTTCACCTGTTTAGTGATCTTGGAAGATAGTTATCGAGCTATTTGCTGTATATTGTTCATATTTACGCTAAAAAAATTGAGAACATAATCGGCTTCCCAGTGAATTAGTGGAGCATTTAATTGCTGCATTTAAAAGCTGATTTATTGCATTTCACCTGAGTAGTGATTTTGGGAGATAGCTATCAAACTATTTGCTGTATATTGTTCCTGTTTATGCTTTTAAATAAAAGCGTCCATAAATTCGGTCTCATTTTGGTATCTTGAGAATATACCCATTATTTGAGAGGATACGTACAATATTTGAGTCAACTTTCGTTTGAGTACGTACACTATACGTACACTCCAACCGTCCAAACAGGTGTTCATGCCCTAGGACGTGTCGGACGGTCTGGGTCTTCCAATATACGTACACTAGTAACACTATTTGAGTCAAGATTATTTGTAAAGGAGTCAGAATTTGATAGTCTAAAGACAGAGAACAACATACCAAAAACAGTTTAATATTTCTAGCTCTGAAAAGCTAAGTTATCCAAGTTTCTCATATTCCTTGAATTTAAATTTATCTTCAATATATTTACTATATACTCATTTATTTTTCAGGAAACAGAACATCGTTAATTGAAATTACATTTTTAAAAACTTAACAAAAGAAAATATAACCTGCTACGAATATCAAAATCAACTCTAATTATTTGTGTATTCGCATGCAGGAGACGTTTCCGACTGTGGTACTTGAATAATTAACTCCCCAAACTCTAAAATTACTATTAAAATAATAACTTGTTAAATGATTAAACAAACTGACAATTAATAAAATCAAATTTGATACCTTAGTATTAAATAATGAAATTTCGAAGAACTTTCATTTTCTAACCTTCTAAAGTCTACATTTCGCCGTTAACAAGTTAAGATGGAATGACTATTTTTGTGTTTCGAGAATTGCATTAATTGGTCTTAAATTATTTATTAATTAAAATGTTTTAATGACAGTGTCATTAAAACAGTGTTTTTCTAATGTATATTTAGTTTATTATTTAGTAATCCTAAAATGTCAAATAACATGTTTGTTTAGTAATTAGATATAAACAAGAAGCAAATGATTCTCATTAATATTTAAATATCGATAATTAATTCAGTGAGTGACAATGTTAAGATTTTAAATTAGATGAAGTGGTATACATATTGAAAACTTAAGGAGCAAACACTGCTATTCGTGTTGTTAATAAATGGTCTCATGTTGCAAAAAATTTAATACATATACCGAAAGAAAGATTGTTGAATTTACATTTTTATTGTTATCCAGCTGGTACCTTAAATTTAATGCAACCGCAAAAAAATTCAGAACTCTTTCCAATGAATTAAAAAACAATCAATATATGTCTGTTTTTTATGATGTATATTGATGATTCTGTTAAAGCTGTAGTAATAAGGTTATGATGATGTTTTTCGATTAATATGAGTTTTTTTAACTTCACCAGTTACACCCAAATTTTATTTTCTCCGATGTGTTATTTTCCTGAATTTGTGTTACTTTTTCTATATATTCGTTGGATTTATATATCTCAGAAAATAATTTTAAACGTATTTTTATATACATGCTTGTCGCTTTTCCCTTTAAACAAAGAAGAAAAATGTTTTCAGAAGAATTCGATGCTTTTGTATGATATTAAAATATTATGATTCTGTTTTAGTCTTGATACTATTGTATTTTACATACCCCACTCGAACATATTTTTTGTAACATAGTTTAAGGCGAGGAGTAGAGTAAATCTTGAAAAAAATGTTACTTGAGGAAACATAAGTATGCCTTAGATGAAACAAAAGAATGACTCAGATGAAACATAAGTATGACTTAGATGAAACAGAAAGTGACATTATATGTTACGAATACGTAACAAAACATCAATGTTATAGCTTAAAGGTCTGGGTCATTTAATCTAGGCTAAAAATTTGGTTACATTCATGACAAGACTTGTGGCCATCATGACGAACTTGGTGAAATATCGTCAGGCACCTAGAAACTTATCGATTTTTTTAGAATGTCTAAGAACATTACGAGTTTTACGAACTGTGCGTTGTCCAGATCTTTCGAGAGAGGGTATGGTATATAAGCTCGCCATCGATCAGTTAGGTTGTTGACTTAATATGAGTGAAAGTATCTGCTGACTCAATACATGACTCAATGTATAAAATTGCTTACAAATATATATATATATATAAATATATATATATATATATAAATATATATATATATATATATATATATAAATATATATATATATATATATATATATATATATATATATATATATATATATATATATATATATATATATATATATATATATATATATATATATATATTTATATATATAAATATATAAATATATAAATATATATATATATATATATATATATATAAATATATAAATATATATATATATATAAATATATAAATATATATATATATATATATATAAATATATAAATATATATATATATATAAATATATAAATATATATATATATATAAATATATAAATATATATATATATATAAATATATATATATATATATATATAAATATATATATATATATATATATATATATATATATATATATATATATATATATACATACATATATACATATATACATATATATATATATATATATATATATATATATATATATATATATATATATATATATATATATATATATATATATATATATATATATATATATATACCCTTTAAAACGTATTACAAAGCAGTACTGGTAAAAAGTATGAAACATTTAAATTTTAAATCTGCGACATATGTACATTAACATTTCAGTATGAGCTAAATAAAATATCTAGAAAAAATAAAAAATTAAAAATAAAATATCTAGATATTACGAAACCTTTCTCTATATGCATTGTACCATATCCACACATGATACACTTGAAATTTTTCCTGAAAATATACAAATGGAGTGATGTTTAACATCAATCAGTATGAGTAACGGAGTAACTCACTAATTTTTAATTATTTCACCCCCATTGCACTTAACATCCCCCATTTTTCCCAATGAACCTGATACATTCATGTTGTTTTTATTAGATCTAGATCCTGCATTGATTAAAACAAATCTTGAATATACCTTCGTTATTTGGAATTCTGTTGATAAAGCGTTTATTAATAATATTGAAATTATTCACAATAATTTTTGAAGCACTTAATTTATAAGAGTTTTATCGTCTACTTTTCTTCGAAATGTATTTAGTGTTACTGTTAAAAGCTCATAGAACAGAAAGGATTACATTGTTTTCTTTCTTCAATAATATGTTCAATAACAAAACTGATTGTATCCCCATCTTTAATTAGGTTTCATATTCCTATGTTCTCTACTAGAACTATATTTTTATTCGCTGAAAATACTTTTGGTACGAACATCGTACATTATTGCACCGTTAATAACTTTGGTATGGTTTTTGCCGTATGGGTTTTAACCATATGGTTAAATTCCGTATGGTTTTTAACCATAACACAGTTTTTTGGATAGTATTGATGTTTTCATTCATCTGCTAGCATTTTCAAAAATCACTTGCTGCAAATATATTGTACAATTTCTTTCAAGCTGTTACTGGTACTTAGTTCTGTAGTTTGCATACGGTTAAATAAATAAGTAAACAACACATTTTAAATCTATAAAGTAAAAACTTAGATCTGTCACAGTGTACAAAAGCTGAATAAAATTATTAACCAGAAGCATTAAACAGTTTTAAAAACAATAATTATTATGCTGCTCTGTCTCATTTATTCAAGATAAACGAGACAAATCAGCATAATTATTAACTACACGCATTAATCGTATTATTAGTTATATTTTATTAATTTCTAAATTAAATTCCTACTTAATGATTGCTTACTGAAAAGTTACAATTCCCTCTTGTCCATCCATTGTCACCTTGAGAAAGCTTTGTAATTTTAAGGTAGATTATGCTTCGCCATAAGAAACACCATATTTTTACTTAAAAATTAATCAAATTCATAAAAAAATAATTATTGTAAATCTGCTACTGCAATGTGTATAAACACACCCTTTCATGAATAATGTAAAATTTTGAAATCAATTTTCGTGGTTTAAGAAATATTTTTAAAGCATCCAAGTATGGACAAGTTATGCAAATTGCTTTCGCCTTGAATGATCGTGTTAACAAACTTTTCACCACACTTTCGTATACACGAACTATGCAATAACTACCCTCTAAACCCATATTGGATCGCAATTTATGATAAATAATGAGTGATGTATAATGAGTGAAACGACTGGTTTATTTAAGGAAATTGCAGCATTTTAAATATAAGGTAACAGTTTTGCCTGAAGTGAAAAATGTTTGTTTTCAAAGAACATTTTACCTTCTTTGAAAGACTTTAAAGCAGAAACTTTATTTTGTTTATGAAAATCTTTGTTTTATTATCAGGTATGGTGACAAAAACCTCCGAAATCAAAGAAATGAGTGGTATAATATTTTTATTTTTATAACAAAAATTCTCTCTTGGGAAAATATTATTTTCGTATCAAAAAATCGAAAATCTTTAAAATCTTGTCAATATATTAAAAAAACTATAAAATCAGAAATTGTCCGTTTGGAAATGTAAATGTTGCTTTTTGTGCATTGTCTTGTCCGTTCGGACATTTCTTGTGTTTTTTATGGCTCAAACGTATTTCCAAATGATATCAAGTGTCAGACATGTAAGTTATATTATGGTTATCATATAATTTAAGCAGCTGCATAGAAAGCCCTTATGGGATTCTACGATGATGCAACTTTCATTGGGATGACACTTTCCACAGCGGAGTGCTGGGGAGGGAATACGAGAGTATTCTATTTGAGATAATCATAAAAAAACTATTAAAATGTTTGTTAAAGCAAAAATAGTACAAACCAGCTTTGTCCTCCAGAAAGCAACTTTAAAAAGATAACCAGGATATAAAATATAACTCCCACTCCCAGACGAAAATTGAACGTTGATTCAGAGCAGTAGATGAACACTCTCTGTTATTCACAAAATACAAAACGTTCGCCTTCAGTCATGATGCATGTTTAAACACATGTCATAAGATATAATAAAATTGAAATATAATCTAAATAAAATTAAAAATTCAGTGCAATTTCAATTAATTAGCCATCTTATTTTATGCAATTAAACTCCATGAACTGTGAAAGCAAGAAATAGAAAATGAAATTGGATCTGTATTTCAAGTCATGTGCTGGCAGCATCCAATTTTCCAATCAGGAACACGATAATATGGAGCATTGTAAATTTTTATACTTGTAAATATTGCTGGGATGTAATAATACTCTATGGGTAAAATATATAATTTCATTTTTGCGACATTCTTACGCCTTAGAATACATATCAATCATAAATGACGATACCCTGCCAGAGATATAGAATTTTGATCAGTATTGAGGATTATAGTCACTCAATCCATCTATGTCAAAGAAATTTTAGAAACTTTCCCGACACATCTTAGTATATATCATATTACACATAAAATCATACGTTGGAGTTCGAGAAACATTTTCAATGCTTACAATTCAGCATTACTTTTAATATTGAAAAAAATATTTTCGTATGAATGTGGAAGCGGAAAACTCAAATCCCCAACAGTAGAAGAGATCTGAAATAATAATCATGCGAATTCTATAGAAAACTTTATTTTATTTGAGTAACAAGGATATTCTCTTCAAGAGATCTAAGTTACATATATTTCAAAGATAAATTGAGGGAGAATGGGGTTTTAATATTGTATTTTTCTGGAATGATAACGGAAAAAATATTAAATCATGTCCCACTGAAGCTTTAAATAAAATAAGGGTATTAAATATGTAGTGTTAGGGACTATCGAAGCGAAGTCCATTCTCCTTTCCTAAAGAAGCGAAATCAACATTTGTCTGAATTTTGTGAACCCTTTTACTCGAAATCTACAATAAGTAGGAAGACGGAAATTTGCATATATACGTAAAATTGCATGCAGAATGTGGTTTGAATGTTGTAAGTTTATGGAGTGGTATTAAAAAAGTGTTAAATAATTCCCCACTGAAGTTTTAAATAAAGTAAGGGTGTTAAATATGTAGGATCATAGACTATCGAAGCGAAGTCCATTCTCCTTTCCTTAACGAAGCGAAATCAACATTTGTCTGAATTTTGTGAACTCCTTTACTCAAAAACTACAATAGGTAGGAAGATGAAACTTTGCATAAATACGGAAAATTTCACGAAATTTGCAAATTCAGAATTCCTGTTGTTAAAACGAAATGTAACAGGTCGGAAAGCTTGTTTTTTATCTGCGCATGCTCGTTACGATCCCTTTCGGTTATCTATAACCAATGTTGAACAACTGTTAAAAAATAATCTAATATTAAGCTTCACTGACTTATTTTTTACACGTTTGCTAGGAGAACATGAAGAAGCAAAATAGGTACCATTGAGTCAGATAGTTACCTTTTACTTCCATGATTAATACAATAACAAGAAAGATCAATCATGCATAAAACATTGATTATGAAACACTTAATTTTATTTAAACATTTCTAAAATGCGATACATTCACCGGTAATATTTTTAAAATTATCACAATACTGCAATAATTAATTATATTTGAAAATTTAAAACTTCATCGAAAAAAACGAACTTGATTCAAATGACGTCATCGAAATATAAATCGGCTGGGTTTTTGTAAAAGCAGTAAATATTTCATTCATATATTTTTATTTCATTCATCACAGTACTATAATAATTTATTCTACTTAAAATGTTAACACCATGGGGGTAAAAGTAATTTACCTCTATGCATAAAACTTTTTCGAGGAAATATATTATTAAATCGTCTGCTTCTCTATGTAAAATCAATGAAAGTTTCATTGATATCATCAATATTGCAAACTCCAGAGTAAAATAATTTTTCGTTAAAGAAATTCAGCAATTCTTATATAATTTATCTTATAGCCTAAACTGTTTACATTCTACATAAGTGAAAACTCGGTTTCGTTGTAGAAATAATCAAAGTTTGATGGTCATTTAAACTCAAATATATTGTACTTCTGTTGTTTCAGAATACAGATGCACAGAAATTAAGCAAAGATAAAGTGGTTTTAGGACGAATACAACACTAAAAAAAAATCAAAAATCACGATTTTGTCACAAGATGGATGATATTGATAATTTAAACTCAAATATAGTAATTGCGCTGTTTCATAATACAGATGCCCAGAAATTAAGCAAAAATAAAGCGGTTTTAGAACGGATACAACACTAAATATAAATTAAAAATCATGATTTTGACACAAGATGGATGCCATATTTAATTTTGAATTGGGTCACTTGATTTCTTCATATACGGGCCCTGTGATCTCTTCATATAAAAAGTGTAATTATTATTTTTATTTTTATTTTAAAAACTACTGAATATAATTTGCTGAAATTCTTTTATATATTTTATGGGAAGATTTTAATATTTTCTAAAACTTTCGAAGCAATTTGTGAATTTTAAACTGGCTTAAAAATGTTTGAAAAATTTGGTCCCATAGGGTTTAACGTATTTCATTTTTTCAACCCGTGTTCTATCCAGAACTAATTGGTTGATATTATTCATTTATATTACCATAGGTTCCACAGACCGCCAGAATAACATACTAAAATTTCATTTTGATAAAGTCATTTTTACGGCAATTATCATGCTAACGGACAGACAGACAGGCATACAGAATGAACAAAGTCATAAACACTTCTCAACTATGTTGTAAAGTGTCAATAAAACGCAAGTCTATGGAAATACGTTTTGGTGATTTAAAAGTATTACATTGTTTTCATTGTTCTCCTGTATTTAAATTTGTTCAAATTCTGAAAACTCATATGCTATTTTGTATTAGGATTCTGAACTACTGAAACAAATTTCTTATACTCCTAATTTCATTATTATTTTATTAACACTTTACAACAAAGTTGAAAAGTGTTTATGACTTTTTTCATTCTGTCTGTCTGTCTGTCTGACGGTCTGTCCTTTAGCACGATAACTGCCGTAAAAATGACTTTATCAAAATGAAATTTTAGTATGTTGTTCAGACAGTCTGTGGAACCTACAGGAATATAAATGAATAATATCACCCAATTAGTTTTGGATTGAACCCGGGTTGAAGTAATGAAATACATTGAACCATATGTATAAGAATTGTATAAGAATTGCTGCATTTCTTTCAAGCAAAATTATTTAGCTCATAGAGTCTGTAATATAGCTAATATGATTGAAATATTCATTGATTTTACACAGAGAAGGACGATTATTTGTAGGAAGTTTTAAGCGTAGAGTTTAATTACTTGTACCTCCATGGTCTTAAGTTTTTAAATAAAATAAATTTTTATAATATTGTGATGAATAAAATGATTGAAAAATGTCTATGAATGAAATGCTGCTTTATAGAAAGAGCCAGGCATGTTATATTTCGATGACGTCATTCGAATACTTTTCAGTTGTTTTCGATGAAGTTTTCAAATATAATAAATTAATGTAGTATTGTGATAATTTTTAAAATATTACAGAGGAATGTCTCGCAATTTAGAGATGTTAAAGTAAAATTACATTGATGTTGGAAAGTGTTTCATAGTCAATGCTTTATGCATGATTAATCTTTGTTGTTAAAATCATGTTTTAATTTGAAATTATGCACATCTCGCAAATTTCATACTTGCGAGTCTATTCAAAGCCCCACTTTTTGATAGCTATTTTTCATTTATGAAAGCAATTTCATTTCCATACAACACTAATAATTGCAGATATTGAATGTAAAATGACATTTCATAATTTTATTATTTTATGTTACAATGTATGTAAAATTGGTGCAAAATATTGGATCGATGAAACAATATATTTAAAAAATACTGACCTGTTGATTCGATAAAAGTACTGTTAATAGTAATTTTATTTGGCTTGAGCTGGAGCAATTGCATGTGCGTATGCGTAGTGGAATTGAGTTCCCAAATCCACCCGAGGAGCATTCTGTTTAAGCCATGTCGCTCGAGTGACCAATGATCTAGCAAGATATACGAGATAAGTATAATGATGATCAAATGATCAAAACATTCTACACCACAAGAGTGCCTTCTGCAGTATCCCAACGTCCATTGATGAATTGGGTAAGCATTTATCATCCATCTATCATTACGGGTATCACAAACTTCATTTGATCACAAAGTACCGTGGTCGTTTAAATAGTCATATTCAGCCACTATATGTGCAATTTAATGTTTGATTTATATACAGGTCTGTTTAGTTTTACAGTCAGATGATGTATCAGCCAGGTGTGTTGTTAATAAATAGTTTAGATTGAAATAACAACTGTGAATCATGTTAAGTTTCAATATACAATATTATGCGACAAATACGTTGACATCATTTTCGTCGATCTAATTTATTCCATTCACGAAAGAGCATAAATTGGGTAATAGTTTTGGATTTTGACGCGTAAGAATACGCTAATAGTCATTTATATATATATAAAATCTGTTCTCTCCCATAGTCTGTAACATTTAGTGATATATTTGATACTTGGCTACTAATTTAGTGATATATAGTCAACATGGCGAGACTTTGCCGCAGATAGACTAAAATATCGTCGAAATTGCAAAAATGACGCTAAATTAACAAAACTGGCACCAAATCGGTGAATTAATTATTCAATTATTTTAATATATTGTCTGTATTTCTTATTAAGGATGCTGTCATTATTGATAACTGTCAAAATAGAGTTGGTAAAATAATGTTAGTTGGGCTGTACGTTAATTATTCGCTTCGAAATAGTTTTACAGCTCGCATCTGAAAAATGCACAATTCAAAATTGAGAATATTACACCGTGAATCTTATACCTGATTATTTCACTATGAAAGAAGTAAATTCATTGGGTAAATCATTTAGTGTCCACATCAGATTTTTTTGTTGAAATCGAACTCATGGTATAATGAGCGTGTTTCATTAAATTAAGAACTCCGCATTGTATTGTTTATTCATTGCACTTAAACATAGCTGTATATAAACGTTACGAATAAACACACAAATACACAAAAACACACAAATATATGTTCCTTTTTAAATATTATTCTTATATTTGAAAGCAGTAAAATAATAAACAAATAATAAACTATAAACTTTGGTTATATAAATATAAACAAAATTTATATAATCTTGTTGTTTTTATATAAACTAAATAATTGTTTTATATAAACTTGTTACGTAAAATAATAAACAAAACCTATCTGCATTTGGAATATTTAAAAACAAAATAAAAAGCAAGATATGATCATGAAAAATGTCTTTCAAAATACATTTGCACATGTTTCCTGTTTATTTTTATCGTACTGAATATTTTGTTATATAATAAAGATAAACACTTGTCATTAATCTTGTTATTTCAAGCAAAGAAAATAAGATGGTTTAAATAAATTGAACGTGTTTAAGTGCTAAATTAAATGTATAATGTAAACTTCGAACAAAACGAGAATTTAATCGAGAACAGTTTTAATTTTTAAAAAAAGCTGTCCACTTATTAGAAAATTGAAGAAAAAGGATATGAATTTAGATGTTTTTATACTAATCATTAAAAATTATGGCATATTATTCTTTAAATTTATAAATTTCGTTTAGTCATTTATTTTTATAAAATTGCATAAGGAAAATTATCATATATTATTGGTTGACTACAACTAACACAATTGCACATAAAATGGAGTTTTAATTCGTTCTGTTTATATCTATAAGTATATATCCTTATAGATATGAACCTTTAAAATGTGTATATTTGGTGCTTAAAATGAAAACAAGAAATTAATGAAGGATGTTTCTTCTGTTGCAGGTTTTCCGAAAACATACTTTTCTACGGAACTACTAAGCGTATTTCTTCTGTTTTGTACACTTATTTCATACAGTCCAGCGAATGTTCAGAAAAACTAGTAGTGAATTCTATAAAACCGAAATGGAAACCCTTATTGAACACTCCCCGCTAAATTCGATGTTGACTCAGTATCAATCATCACTTCTAAGCTCTATGTATAGAAAATGCTGAGAAACTGATTTTAAAAGCAAAAAGTAACATTTTAAATCGGCACAAACAGCTATACATCAATTATAAATTCTTTGTGAGGCCTCTTCTTTACCTAAAATTTAAGTCTGGATCCATACCAGTTACCATCTTATAGCAGCTGTTTGGGTAGAAAATATATGACGTTACTATAGCAGGCGAAGCTATTTACAGACTTTGGATAAATAGGCGTTTTCGCTGAATGCAACCTGCATCGTGACTTCTTTCAAAGAAATATTTACCTCTTTTAACGAAACTATATATTTGACAAATAGCTTTAACTATATATTTATGAAAAATTAAACGTATACATAATGAAAACTAAATACATACATAATAAAAACTAAATATAGTAAAATAAAGCAATGCGTATTAGGCTTTAAGAGCCGGGCACACCAGATTCACTATGATCGTTACATGGCATGCAAAGTAGCTGGTTGGAAGCTGGAAGTAAGCTCGTATTGAAGCTTGTAGGGAACTGATATAAAGTAGCTAGCAGGAAGATGGTAATACATATAAGTAGTACAGTATAAAGTGGTATGGAGATATATATATAAAGTAGCTGATAGGAATCAGGTAGGGCAGTCGCATCGAAGATAGTGTTAATCTAATATAAAATAGCAGGAATGAAGCTGGTAGTGCATATGCTACAGTACAGTATAAAGTAGTAAAGTAATGTAGAAGTAAATAAAATAGATGGCAGGAAGTACTGACAGCAATTCGTACTGAAGCTCGTATGGAACTAATGAAACTGTTATTCGTGCCGATTTCAGAACACTATCTCCATTGCATTAGACATGCAAATAAGCTGATTTTTCCTGGCGAAGTCGGTTAAACACGATGCCTTGCAGTAAAGACGGAATCACAATCTAATCTATGTGTTTTGAAAGATTATATGGTTAATTTTGGACCGGAAATTGCAATATTTAGTGAATCTCACAATCCTCTCAGAAAATTTATGCTACAGGTACATTAGTCATTATCCTAACTTTATCTTTTGTTAATTGTGAGGAAAATACGGTTCAAGAAATATGAATATGTTTGAGGAGGAATTGGGAAAAAACCGTAAGTGAAAATTCATAGTAGACTTCCAACCCATTTGGAATTGGATGCTGAATCAATATGCGTCTTCATCTAAGATCTATCTATAGCAAATCCTGAAATATAGATGATTCAAGGACATTTTTAACCCGAAAGTGATAAAACCGAAACTGGGAACCCTTAGTGAGTCCCTTAAATTTTAAAATTTGATTCTGAATCGATATCATTTACCATTATGCTCGTTATAAAGCCGATACTGAAAAAATAAATGCTGGACAGAAAATTTAAATTTTTGATAAGAACGTGACATTTCCGCAACCGGACTTTAAAATCCTTAGTGGGGCATCCTCACTTCCAGAATTTAACACTGAATTCATTTCAGTCATTATCTAAGTACTTTATATAGCTTATCTTGAGAAATATATGATTCAAGGAAATTATTTGAAGCCGCAATTATTTGAATTTCGCAATGACGAAAAGAAAAATTGTACCAATAGTTCAGTTGTGAAGAATATACTAAAGATTTATTTTCGAAACGTATGTATAAAACTTCACTGAAAAGTTTTGAATTGAAAAATTAGAATTTAAGTATCTTATTCTCATGTGGTTTACGTCCCCTAGGAGATAAAAATCAAACAATCAGTTCTGAAGTTGGAATTAAATAAAAACCTCTTGTTACTGGCAGGATATAGAATGAGGACTGGGTTAGAATGCAGTTATTTGTTTTCTACGGATTGATTTTTATTATTAATTTGGAATTTGTTTTGAATTACTCATCAATATTAGGTATAATTTATTTATGCAAAGGAGTGATCCTATTTCTTAATTGCCATTTTTGGGAATAGAGATATGTGTGATATCTATAATTAAGTACGTTTTTGAAGACGTACACAAAAATATTAAATTTCTGTTATAAGTGTAGAAGAACCCTACCATAGAAAATGTGAATGCCACGCTATCATTTTGTTTCTATAGCAGTTGGTCTGTCATCCTTTCTGAAGAAAGGTAGTAAATATTTTGCCGTACTATTGTTTTTATTACTCGAGATCTCTGCTCTTGATCGCTATGCTTGCCAACCCCCGTAACTCGCTTTTCGAGTCAAGAGGCTGGGATTCCTACGAGCTGGTGCACACTGAGCTTCCTTCGCGAGTTGTTTCACCCAAACTAGAGTTTAAAACATAAAAACGGTTCATGTCAAAGTATTCCCCTAACATTTCTCTAGAAATGTATCACATTTTTTATTTTTCTATGATATAGTTTTTGCGTTACGAGACAGAAAATTTCGAGTAACGCGAAATTTGTCAAACAGGGATGGTATCGACCACTTTTTTAATATAGAGAAAAATTTTGTCCTTGAAACATATGTCATAGTGCTTTATGACTGTACGAGGGCAACACACGACATTTTTCATTTCGTTCCGAAAACGTTATCTTTCGGAAGCCATTTTTATTCCAAGGTTTTAATTCTGTGCGAGTTCGCTCTTTTCAAGCAGAAAGCGTGGGATCTCGCTCCTGCAGATGTTCCGAGACAATTTCTTATTTCTTTAATTATTGCCAAGGGCAGTGGTTTCGATTCTGCAGACAGTGACGAGAGTTTGCCGCATAAAGCCGTTGAATGCTACATGTATGTCGTGCATGAAGTCGAAGGTCGAGGCGACCTGGATTCCACTTTTCACAGTAGAGGGGCTCTCTTGGCCCTGAGTTTTCGTTAGAGAAGAAGCTTTTATTTCTCGCTCCCGGAAAACTCTGACACAAAAGAATTCGATCCAACGGTCATTTTGTGTTTCAGATTATAACTTTGATTCAGAAGGAATCTTATAATCCGAGTGGGTCAAAGCAATGGATTTAATTACAATTTACTAAAATGTTCTTCTCTTTTTCAGAGGCCCTGAAGGAATTGCCGTTATAAAATGGTTAACGACTCGGAAGTGCATCCTAAAAGTTATTGCCAAGTTTGCGGAAAGGTCCGTTATTGACTCCTCAGTGTCCGGTGTTCTGAAGTTAATTCTGATCGCTATGTGTCTTCATCAAAAATGTGTGAACGATTTAGTGCCTTGATCAAAAATTGAGATCTTGAGTCGAAGTACTCATCTCATGATCAAGTTATAATGGTGTTAACTCAAAAATAGAAGTAGAAATTACCATTGGAAGTGATATCAGTACAGCTGAATTCTGGGTACTAGATTCTGATAATCCGAGGAATTATGAAATAATACTGGGTAATTCATTTATGAAAAACAGAAATGTTATCATTAATTATGCTTTAAGCAGGATAAATTTCAAATACTGCAGTATTCCATTCTTGGATCGAGAACCTTCACATTCTGTTGCTACACTTATGGAGAAAAGATATGTTCCTAATAATAGAGAAAATAATGCCAGAAACCAATCTCCAGAGTCAGATGATCTTGGTGGACAATATTTTAGAGATGTCGACTTCAGATTCGTATCTGATGATTTTTTCTTGAAACTTAACAATTGTAAACATATTCTATATTCGGATCCAGGACATTTTGCAAATTATGAAAATTCAGATCATGATTACAGGGACACGATATCACATGATCAAGAAATTGAAACAGATATATATTTCGAAAATCCTAGAGTTCAAGTACATGAAATGCAAAATGTAAACAACTGTGAACAAAATGATGAAAATATTCTAGAATTTCATGAGAATGGCACTGATCAAGAGAACTTTACACCAAAAAATAACAATTTTGGTAAACAAAGAGAAACTCAAAAATGCTGTTATGCACGAACTGCTCAAAAGTACACAATTAAGCCATTACAAGAAAGCTTCATTAAATTAAAATTAGATGGTACATTCCAAACTGGAGAAACTATTTTGTTGGAACAAAAAGGACCCATGATGTTAGCTGAAAACCAATTATTCTTGGCTAGGGCAGTGTATAAATCTCCAAGAAAAAACTTTATTTTTGCTAAAATTGCAAACCCATCAGATACATCTATAAACAATTATAAAGGTACAAAAATGGGTACTGTCCAGCTCATTCATGAATCAAATTTGGAGCAAGTAAACAATGTTCAAGAAGTGCCAATCGAGGAAAATGATGTGTTTGAATCTTGGGGCGGTGAATTCGATTTGAACCACATGGGTGGAAAACTAAAGAAAATGCTGACTGATCTTTTAATGAAGTATAGAAATGTTTTTGCAAAGTCAGTAAAGGAAATAACCGGATGTGAAAAAATTCTGCACCGAATAAACTTGGAGACAAATATCCCAGTCACTCAGAAATCATATAGAGTTCCGCATCATCTCAAGGGAGAACTCTCAAGACAAGTGAGTGAGTTGTTATTAGCGAACATTATACAACCTAGTACATCACCTTATAATGCTCCCATTTGATTTGTAAGAAAATCAGATGGTTCACATAGATTAGTAGTAGATTTTCGGAAGCTCAACTCTCAGACTGTTACCGAAGTTTTTCCTTTGCCAAAAATAAATGAGCTCATAGATCAATTATCTGGAACAATTTACTTCTCAACATTGGATTTAACATCTGGATTTTACCAGGTTGCTTTGCATCCTGAGAATTATTTTAAAACATCTTTCTCGACACCTGAGGGACACTTTTATTGGACTAGAACCCCATTCGGTCTTAAAATGCTCCAGCTTCTTTTCAGAGACTCATGACGCTGGTTTTGTCGGGCTTGTCTGGTGTATACATTGATGATATAATAGTGTCATCATGTTCTTTGAAGAGCACTTGAGAAAACTTGAGGATATATTTATCCGTCTCAATAACCATGGCTTGAAGCTAAAACCTTCCAAGTGTAGATTTTTTAGAAAAAGTATTAAATACCTTGGTTTTCTTGTGTCGAATGGAATTGTACAACCTGATCCCCACAACATTGATTTGGTAAATAAATTTGATACTCTTAATTCAATAAAGAAAGTCAGACAATTTTTGGGCTTAACTGTTTTCTATAGACGTTTCATACCTGAGTATGCAAAAGTGACTTTGCCTTTGACGGATTTGCTGAAAGGTAAACAAGGTGACAAGAAAAAGTCCTTATGGAATGATGCTGCTCAGAGATCTTTTCACGGTCTCAAAGAAAAATTTGTTACAAACCCTATCTTGACACTTCCAGATTTCAAGAAAGAATTCATACTTCACACAGATGCTTTTAATAGATCTTTAGGTGCTTACTTGTCTCAAAAGGATGAGAAAGGTCATTTGCATCCAATATCATATGCCAGCAGAAAACTTAATGATGCAGAATCAAAATATAATGTAGTCGAGACAAAAGCACTTGTAGTGGTCTGGGCCACTAACTATTTCAAAACATATCTCATTGGAAAGCACTTTATTGTTTACTGTGACCAGAATTCTCTGGCTTTTATTCTAAAACTCAGGGATCCTACCCCGAGACTTGCTAGATGGATCGCATCACTTTTCCAATTCGATTACACAATTATACACAAACCTGGAAAAGCAAATGTAGTTGCTGATTATTTATCACGAAATGTTCCAAATGCAGTTGATTGTGCACAAGAAAGATTTGTTTCTCAATATAAAGTTGTGAATTTTAGAAACAAAAATAATTCAAATCATGTAAACACAAATACTTCTGTCATCAGTAACTCTACAGCCAATAAGAAAAAAATATGTCATAATGCTAGTAATCAAGTCAATACTGTAGAGCTTAATCAAGATAATACAAATACAAATGAAAATAATAATGATACTTTGGAAAATGACAATTGTGTTCAAAACAATGAGTCACAACAAACCTCAGCTATGCCTACTTTACTATTTAGGATTAAGAATGCACAAACAACAGACGCAAGGTGCAACAAAATTAAGGATTTACTCGAAAAACAAATTAAACCTTATCCACAGAGGTTGACATTTTTTATGAAGGATCAGATATTGTGGTGTACACATAAAAATCCAAAGCGGAGACATGAATATCAAGAAAGAGTTGTGGTTCCGCAGGAGCTTGTTTCGGAAGTACTGTGGCTGCATCCCGATTGTCCCACCTTTGCTCACTGTGGCATGGGCAGAACCCTAGCTTCAATAAGTAGGATATATTACTGGAATGGTATGTACGCTCAAACTAAAAACTACGTTTCTTCTTGTGAAACATGTGTGATGAATAGAGGATTCAAAAATTTAAAAGCTCCTATTCAAAGGTTTTCTAAATCGACTTATCCATTTGAAAGAATTGCAATGGATTGTGTTGGACCTTTGCCAGTTTCCAATTCTGGGAAAAGGTACATACTGGTTGTTACTGATTATTTTACCCGCTGGGCGGAAGCGTATCCTCTTGTATCTATCAAAACAGATGATATTTTGGAGTGTTTGGAACAATTTATATCTCGCCACGGGATTCCAAATCATATTATTACAGACAGAGCCACTAATTTTTTATCTAAGACTGCACAAATTTTCTATAAAACACTGGCAGTACCAAGAGTTCAACAAGTGGTTGCACAGAAAAATTAAATGGGAATTTGCATAATTCTCTCAAGAATATCGTTCAAAATAACCAAGGAAATTGGGATAGACTACTGCATTTCGCATTACTTACACATAGGAATGCTGTACACGCTTCTACAGGTGAATCTCTAGCTTACCTAATGTACGGAAGAGATCTTTCTGTACAAAATGCATTAATAATAGGATTCAAAATACCAACTTATCACTCAACTCATGATTATGGAGAAGATTTAAAATATCGCCTAGGAAAAATGTATTAAACAGTGAAAATTAATCTTCAAAATGCTGAGGACTCTCAAATTAAGTATCAACATAAGAAAGCGAAATAACCTCATATCAAAGTTGGAGATCTTGTTTACTTATATACTCCTTATTTACCACAAGGACAATAAAAAAAATTGAATTCCTTCAACAGCGGACTATTTAAAGTTGTGAAACAAACTTCTGCAGTAAACTTTTGCATTCAACATACAATGAATCCATTGAATGAACAATTAGTTCATGAGAATCGTCTCACATTGCTACCTCACAGAGACCCTAATTTGAATGTTTTCGCTCCACAAAGATTTACAAAGACTAAATCTCCTCCAAGCAATATTGCAAATCCTAGAGCTAATGCTCCTAATCCAAAACTGAGATCTAATACGCCTGGTGAAAATAACTCCAATGGTACTTCTCGTGTTGCAAAGGTTGCAAATAAAGACAATTCTAAAACACACACTATCAGAAATGCGAGATTTACTGTACCTGCACAAAATAATTCACCTGTGCCTAAAACTCTTATAAAGTGCCATTTGCTCATTCTCATGGATACCATGAGGTTAAACAACCTTCTTCACGTAGAAATCAAGTGAAATATACTAATAATAATCAATTATCTACTCAAAGAGAAAATTATGCAAATTCTGGTGGTGATAGATATAACATTTTTTATAATAGAAACTACTCACCACAACAAAATCAAAGTTACTATGCTAACAGAAACACACGCACATGTTATTACTTGAAATCATACTAAAAATTGCATAT
The DNA here is from genome assembly GCA_951213105.1 of Amaurobius ferox. Lineage (NCBI taxonomy): Eukaryota > Metazoa > Arthropoda > Arachnida > Araneae > Amaurobiidae > Amaurobius > Amaurobius ferox. The sequence goes on from OX578145.1 coordinate 31,249,177, forward strand.
ATAACTGATACTTACAATTTCTTATAACACAAAAGTAAACAAAGAGTATTACTTGAATCACAATTTCATACAAATTTTAATTTATGGTAAAAATCAATTCTTTCATCACATTTATTCATTTACTTATTATATATTGATTGTTTATGTTATTTCACAATTATATTTTACAAATTAAAATTGTGATGATGAAAAAAAAATTGTGATTCCATTGAGAGATTTCATATATAATGAAAATTAAATTACTCTTTAAATTAATGTGATATATTGAAGGTTATATTGAAAGTTTACAAATTATAAACAAATATGGTGTTATTTACAAACATATAATTTATTTCATGAAAAACCTCTCATACAATATTTGAATCTAACTTGAAAAATGAGAGAAATTTTATTGTGATATCACATATTGTTTTTATAAGTTAAGCATAAAAGATGATCTTAACGTAATATAAAAGAATAATGTTTCTTTGAAATAAGTACTTATGCAAATCATATTGGTTCTTATACAAAAAAAAAGAGGTTAAGCGTAAACAAATTCAGTATTACTTACTATGAGAATTTTGTTGCAATGCAAATTTACATTTGAATTAAAGTTACCATATGATCATATGATTTCCCAAGTATATGAAATGTTGTGAAAATATTAAATGAATCTTGATTTTAATTAAATGAAAATATTATACACTAATAACAGTGATTATAACTACATGGAAAAATTCATTAAATAAATTGGAATTTAAGAATTAGTATTACAAATAAGAAAATTTTTTCTGAGAAATTCAGAAATTTCAGTTTTTAGAGTTCAAATAAATATTACTATATATATTACTTATTTTATTATATAGAAGTAATATGATATCCTATGTTGATATCTTAGCAAAAACTTTATTATTTAACTACGAGAATTTAACTTCTTATATGAACTTAAGAATTCATATTTTGATTTGTGTTGATAATTTTCTTGGTTCATGAATATTCAATATAAAGTTAAAATTGAACCTAAATAATATTAAATAATAGATTCTAAAAGTGAATTTATTTGACAAACTGAATATGACTTCACTTTAAGTGATAAAAACATACCGATTATGACTTCGAGTCTGAGAGAGATGATTTTGACTTGAAATTTGCTTTACAGAATTCTTATTTTCGCGATTTCTAGCATACACATATTTTATTTTGCAAATTGAATTCCTATTTACACAAATGTAGTCAGTCATCGTTAGGATTTCAAGCCTAATGCTGAAAATTTTTCAACTTTTCGGAATTCTTTTTGGTTACGCAAACATATCTACAAGTTACACGTACTTAGAAAAAGTAAACGTGGTGACAATTTTAAAATCCCGGTCTGCATTTGCTGCAATTATGTATCATTACTGCCTGCTGTTTCCGCTTCTCGCAAGAAATAGTTAGGAAGCCTGCCCGCGAGAAAAATCAGAAGTTAGGTGAAGATGTGGGAGAGATTTATTGACAGTTCACTATGTGACTCTGCTCAAAAAAATTACATGACTAAGAGATACCGGGAAGGCGTGTGTCGCGGACTGATTGTAGCTGTGTGGATCCTGCACGCGGGAATAATTTTTTTGAATTTTTACACTCCCATTTTTATATGTGGCATCCCATATAGTCCCCGTCATCATTGTTGCTTTGGATAAGTCATTTAGATATTCACTTAATAATTTACACTACTGACTCAGGAACTTCTCTCTCAGTACTCACATTATGTAAATAAACTTAGAGAATATAAGGTAATTATATTTAATATGATAAAGGAAGAAAAGACAAAGTTTTCTAATTTTAATATATATCAAATATTGGAAACTTATGATTAATGCTGGAGTCTAATGGGACTCAAATGTTTGTTTACAATTTGAATTTCATAATAATATCATAGTTTAAACTCATTTCAGATACTAGTATTTGCATGCAATATAGTTGGATTATGCACATTTGTTTTCTTCATATTCAACTTATTCTTTACAATATGCATATACTCTTTCATATTCATATCAGTTATTTACATGACAATTCAACCTTTTTTCACTCACGATAGTGAAAGTGAAGTAAACATTCATAAGAATTTAATCTCGATGACATAAAAAAAAATTTACTATGTATAAGCATTATGTCGTTGCAAACTTTTACTATCTACAATTATTTTTACATACATTCTTTTTTCAAAGTTGCAATGAACATATTCGAATTGTGTCAAGAAAAAAATGACTTGATAAATAATAATTTCATGTTCATAAAGGTTTTGTATACCATACATGTATACACATCCATATTCATAAAGTTTGATGGCTGTTACTCAATGTTTTTCTTCAACTATTTACAATACTTTATTCGTGTGTGCTCAAAGTTGAGTACTTATAGTGCAACTGTATAAGTGCACTTTTGTAATTGTATATCACTAATATTTTTATATCTTTGTAAAGGTACTTTTTCAGAGCTTGGACATATTTGTCATCCCTTTTCGGACATCCTTTCGGACCTTTTTTACTGTAAGTGATGATGTTAAAGCGCTTGCATTGGATCTTGCAGGATGTCGTGAGGGGTGGTGTGGTTGCAAACACACTACCGCTTTCGTTTAAATTAATTTCTAAATTACAAATACTTTGTATTTGTGTACTCGTAAAAGTTCCTAACCATACTATGTTATTGTATATCCTTGTTTTTTTTGTTTATAGTGGAGAAAAATGTCTCGTATTTATGTTACTGTTAGAGAAGTTTTTCTCAAACAAAATTTTTGTGTTTTCTGGAAAAAAGTCTTTCATTACATTCAAGATTTTTGGCCCCAAAGAGAGGGGAATGTCATAGTGCTTTATGACTGTACGAGTGCGAAACACGACATTTTTCATTTCGTTCCGAAAACGTTATCTTTCGGAAGCCATTTTTATTCCAAGGTTTTAATTCTGTGCGAGTTCGCACTTTTCATGCAGAAAGCGTGGGATCTCGCTCCTGCAGATGTTCCGAGACAATTTCTTATTTCTTTAATTATTGCCCAGGGCAGTGGTTTCCATTCTGCAGACAGTGACGCGAAGTTGCCGCACAAAGACGTTGAATGCTGCATTTATGTCGTGCATGAAGTTGAAGGTCGAGGCGACCTGGATTCCACTTTCCACAGTAGAGGGACTCTCTTGGCCCTGAGTTTTCGTTAGAGAAGGAGCTTTTATTTCTCGCTCCCGGAAAATTCTGACACAAAAGAATTCGACCCAACGGTCATTTTTGTGTTTCGGATTATAACTTTGATTCAGAAGGAATCTTATAATCCGAGTGGGCCACGCAATGGATTTAAGTACAATTTACTAAAATTTTCTTCTCTTTTTCAGAGGCCCTGAAGGAATTGCCGGTATAAAATGTTTAACGACTCGGAAGTGCATCCTAACAGTTATTGCCAAGTTTGCGGAAAGGTCCGGTATTGACTCCTCAGTGTCCGGTGTTCTGAAGTTAATTCTGATCGCTATGTGTCTTCATCAAAAGTGTGTGAACAATTTTGTGCCTTGAGCAAAAATTGAGATCTTGAGTCGAAGTACTCATCTCTGAATTCAGTGATAATGGGAAAGAGCTATTTGAAATCAGTGTTTATTCCATCAGATAAGTGGTGAAAATTTATTTAGTGAGAACATCGAAATTCGACTTAATTGCATCTAGAAACGATTGCGCCGTACGTTAAATTCCTTGTGATAGAGAAAAATGAGGGATGTTGTTTGTGTTCCATTAATTATTTGAAATATATGTTTATTACGTAGATAAATAGATATCGTGATTAAGTACAAAGGCCAAAATATCATCTAAATACAAGAAATTGGCCTAAGTTGTTTATCTTCATTATTTCTATAATTTTATGATACATATATTTAATTATTTCAATAAAAAAATAGTTTATTTAAAATAATTTTGTCTCACGTTTTCCCAACTTGATGTGGTTCCTTGCTTGTGTGCCTGTGTGTCCAGTTTGCATTTTGTAAGCCTGGGCAGTCGTTCTTGGGGTTATTGACAAATCACAACGCAAATGAAAAATCTGTAGCAAGTAAGTCGCACATAATATCTAATTACTTTCTGGTTTGTGTGATCCTTTATTTCTGTCACACATTTATTTCCGTCACACCTTAAAGTGTTGTGTGCGCCTGACTTGTTTTTTCACCGTGACATGTAATGCACATGTCTTTTCTGTGTGACACATCTCTTTTTCAAGATTGTCTATAGATAGAGCTTTGACAAGTACTTATATATGTTATTTGGTATCAATTTCTGGAGGAGGCAGAGAAGGTATGTTCAGTAAGGATTTCAACTTCCAGTTCTGGAGATGTCATTGCCTGTGTAGCGGATTCAGAACACCAACTGAAGCTCCTGTAATTCCTCACAGCCCTCGCTTCGTTCATCTTCATGGACTCTCAAACCTTCTTTGAGTATCCTTCTGCGCAAGCCAAGTTCTCGTTCATTGGCAAAATTCACTGTACCACACCGGCTATTTCTGAAAATTCGTATGTCTGTAAGTGTACACACTATTTGATACCATATGCAGGCTCCTTCATAAATTTCTTGTTTGTATTTGAAGCCGGTTGAAACTTTTTATTAATTTTTAAGTAATTATTAGCGACGTATTTTTATTGCAGGTTCTAAATCTCCTTGGGATCAAATAAATATATTTAGATAAATTAATAGTCTAATATTTTTGCTCTATTTAGTGTTATAGAAAATACTATATTTTATTTGTTTACAAAAATAATTATAAAAAAAAATAAGTTCCTTATGTCATCAATAACTGGTTTTAATGAAAATAAGTATTTTCTATCTGAAATATTTGTTGATAATCTGATTTGTTGAAATATTTGTTGATAAGCTGATTTGTTGAAGGATTTGTTGATAAGTTAATAAGCTCCTTATGTTATCAATAAGTGGTTTTAATGATAATAAATATTTTCTGTCTGAAGGATATGTTGATAATAAAATATTTGTATTTAAATTGTTTTATATTTTATTTCAGTCTTGGTGTGAAAGTTGTCTATTACACTTGCGAGGATAGTTTTATATTGCACGGAAGTAAAACGTTTGATTGGAAATAAAATTGCTTAAACATTACATTCCTAAAATTAAAGGACTATTTATGTAATATCACAGAAATTACATCTCAACCGTATTTAAAGATATGCATATTATTCTACAATTATGCACTTCTTTAGATTCTTAGTATAAAATATAGGAAAACTAAGAATATAACATATGAATGATTTATTTTATTTTTTATCTTCCACAAATGTAAATATGTAAATATTTTCATAATAATCTTTCTAACGTTTGCTGGAAGATTTTTTTTATAAAAATATTTCTTTTTTGATTTTATAAAAGCATTTAGATGCATGAGCATTTTACATTTATTAGCGTTTGCACATTTTTCTTCTTTCACCAACTGTATTTTAAAACAGTGTAATACGTTTATTAAAAATGAAATTTGTGAAACCAATTTTCAAAATAAGGATCATTCCAATATATACAAATAGAATAATTTATGATAATTTATTTCACCTAAAATATTCTTTTAAGATAATTCTATACTTCTTTATAAAGCAAATTTCGTAATGACTGCTGTTTATACCCCTGATTAATGGTATGTAGGTAATGCATAATGGGTTAAACGCTCCATGTATTGAAGAATGATGCAAGAGTTTTAAATAAGAATTTTTGAATTTTGGGTTTAAAACGCTTCACTTCCAAGAACACTTAATCTTCCTGACGTTTAAGACATAAAGTGAACTGTAAACATATTTTTTATTAGGAAAGAGTTTTATTTTTTTTTAGATATAGGGATATACTCAAAATATTTGCAAATGAAATAACAAACTATAATATTTATGTCGTTACTAAATACCAAATTTAATGGCTAAAAATATGCTTACGTTTCTAATGATTTACAAGATAAAATCTCGTTTAACTTTAGAATTACGTATGTACATATATACAGGGTGATTCAAAAGTTCGGAGCAAAAATAAAACGCGTTAAAAAATATCTATGGGTCAGAGAGACATGCGATTTGCAGATTAATATTCACCCTGGTGGGGGATTTTGTATGGCATGAAAAAAAAAAGTTCAAAATCTCGACACTAGGGGCACTGCTACAGATAAAGCCATGGAGGTGACTTATGCATATCGCTCACGCAACGCAAAATTAGGATCAGACAAAAGCATTATTGAATGCCACCCCACACGACACGCCAAATGATGTGGAGTTGCTACTGTCAACTATACTACTGATACTTGCTACTACTGAGCAGGCATAGCGCGCATAAATGGCCAGCGAGATCCTCAGATCTCACAGCCAGTGATTTCTGGTTGTGGGGATACCTAAAATCACGGATCTATAGAGGAAATCCTTAGTCCTTACCAGCACTGAAAGATACCTTACGGCAGGAGGTAGCAGCCGTTCCCGTTCGTATGCTGTTTCATGCTGTATCAGTCGTAATACCGCGACAGCACTCAGTACTCGAATATGGTGGTGGACACATTGAGCAATTGCAGCTGTAAATCATGCTGAAATAAAATATCTCATTTTGCAGTTATTACCTCGCATTGTTTTCTTTGCAGCAGCGCCCCTAGTGTCGAGATTTTGAACTATTTTGTCCATGCTATACACATTCTCCTACCACGGTGAATATTAATCTGCAAACCGCATGCCCTTTTGACACATAGATATGTTTTTATAGCGTTTTACTTTTACTCCGAACTTTTTAATCACCCTGTATACTCTGTCATTTAGAACACTTTAATCTGCAAACAGTATAATCTGCACATCAATTTTTTTCATCTGAATATCTTGCGATTTGTCTTTCCAGTTCGTGAAATTTTCCATTTCGGACGCTGGTTTATGCTTTATGTGCAATGAAAGATGCTTTATGTGCAATGAAATAAGTCCTAACATGAAAATTAAACTGACGTCTACGCAGGGAACGTAAATATGTGCTTTAAGTGCCACGGAACATCTGTTGCACAAACATGTGTTGCTATGTGCCACCTCCGATAGCCAGCCAGACCGCATTTTATGATTCAATATAGGAGGCGAGCGCCAGCGTGATAAGCCCGCGCAGTGGTCGTAGATCAATGTCCAAATTGCCAAGAATCAACAGTTGCACAATTAAACCATATTTAATGATTTACCGCTTGATCCCAACAAACTGAAAAATATCAAATAATTTATAGACAGATAATTTCTTAAAACCAAATGTATAAATAAAACTATTTTGATGAACATAATACCCGGTACTTTATAATTGCTAGTTTTTTCTTACAGTATTCCAAAATTTTCTTTTTGAGAAGCACTTCTTTTAAGTTTCAGCAAAATAAAGAAATTTTGCAATTAGTGCTCAGACAGCTAAGGGGGATAATTAACGCGCATCGATAAAAAAAGTATATGCTGAAGATAAATAGGTTTGTTACACGAAATGCTGAAAGTTTGCTTGAAAAAAGTTTCAAATTATAATATCTATTCTTCGACACAATTTGTTAAAGATTTGAATTATAAAAACTAAAGACAAGCAAATTTAATATGTAGTAACATGTATTTCTTTATAATACGAGATTCAATTTATCATGATTATCTTATAACTGTTCTACGTTTTTTTTTAATTAATTAAAAATAACTCTGTAATTACGCATAATAACCTGTGAACAGATATGACATTCCAGCAGTTGCATGACAAATTACATGATCTATCTATCAAGGTCTTTAATTAGTGATTAATATCGTATGATGCCTTTCTACATAGAAAGTAGTAAATTCGAGTTTTATTACTTTTATTTGATATATTAATTTGTTCTCAATAATTTGATTGAGGAACACATATTACAATTTAGGCCTCTTAGTTCAAAGCGGAGTAGCTCAACCAATCAATCGCTATGGTGCTTCGAATCAAATTTTGAATGATTTTGATAAAAATGAGGAATTTCGTATTGTGTTTTTCGTGAATTAAAATGATACTCATTAAGTAAACGCATGAGGTGAACTATATTTGATTTTTTAATTCATCTCTGACTTTAAGGTTGTAATTTATGAAAAAAATAAAAAATCGTTTAGTAGATAGTTAAGAATATATGAAATTAATTCCATAATAATCGGTAAATACGTATAGGATATTTTAGCAAGAATTATAATTTCTTTTCACTCTCACAATCGCTATCAGTGCCACATTGCAAGTTAAATGAGCAATATTCTCTCTTCTTAACTTCAAATTATGAGAAATTAGTGATGTGTTTTGAAGAGACATTTGGAATTGGTTCGAAGATATTTACGTCTAAAATAACTAAATACGACATTCACAATTGAGAAGTACTTGAATTTTTACAGTTTGATGTAGGAGGTTGAGATCCGCATATATCATCCGCATTACCTCCGGAGCGTATGCTCCTGATGGTAAGCTAGCTACGGGTAGAAGTCGATCTTTATCGGAATTGCATATTAAATGTTGACTTTTATGACCTAAATGTTGGGCACGTCTGGTTTTGAGCAACAAGCAAGTCATTGGCCCAAACCAGCCCATACTATTAGCACACACATACGATACTTAAATTTGTGTATATACTTCCTTTATGACAACAATTTAAGTATCAGACTTTTGAGGAATCGGAATCTGTTTGGTCTTTTGTGGGACTAAAATGAAATTGTCTATTTTCCTCCCGGGACCGATGTAGTTATATGGATCCCACATGGTAATTATGAACGTAATACGAACGTGTACGAACGTATCCGTTCGTTAGGAAGAAATACGAACTAGACAGATATCTTAAATATGAAAAGTCAGAAATAGTAATAAAATTATAATAAAAATAGAAATTTTCCTCTTTCATTTCGAGCGTGTTTAATGGTTAGTGATCACGCAATGTCGCACCTACACTTTTATTTGAAGTCTTGAAGTTTAAAGCCATTCCAAATTTAACCAAAAAATTCAAATTTGAATAAAATGTGAATAAAAAAATCAGCGATTTATAAATTTATCGAATAAATATATCCAGTATAAATATTTTTATCATTACTTATAGTCCAGGTATCACTTGTATGTAAAATTTCTACCTTCTGATGTTTTGGATGTGCAATTCATAATATATATATATATATATATATATAGCTAAGCAAAACCTGCGAGACAATTATCAGGAAGGTGAGGAAAAAGGACCAACTGGGAATACATAAAAGGCCTAGGGGGATGGTGACCCCTAGTCCCCGGTTAAAAGTCGACTTTTACACCAATGGTAACACTCCCGGAGCCATATAGTATCTGAGGTCCTATTTCAGAACAACATCAAAACAGAAGACGAACTCACAACAAGAACATGGAACCAATAGAGATATAACATAAAAAATATAAAATATTCGAAATCGAAAAGATGACCTTTTTGAAAAAACTCACCGACTCCTCTTTCGTCACACCTCTTACAACACCGCTCAATAAATTATTCCTATGAATTGAAAATGCAGTTATTAGTAACGTTGCCAATTATAACTTGAATGAATGATGTTGCCAAAATCCCTTTTAAAAGCATTGTCAAATTTATTATACAGAGTATTGTAACAATGGCGTAGGAATTCAAGAGGATAGAGCTGTACTATAGCCGCCTTGATAAAAACAGTATCACTTTTGATACGATCAGCAGTATAGGTATGCATACGTGCATTAAGTATGAAATGATTCATTACAATATTAAGAAAAATCATGTGACTCAAATTAGAATTCCAATTTTTTATATAATGTATATTGATCTTGAATTGGAGTCTTTTATCGTATATCTTCGTATACTTAGTACTTCCATTTGAAAAATGAATACTTATATCCAGATAATTTATTTCTTTTGTCGTATTATTAGGAGTTTCCAACAAAGTTAAATGTGTAGGATAGAAAGGGAAATCAAAGTTGATATTGGTTTGTTGCTGTGCAATAAGGTTGTCATCGACAAATCTAAAGTATGGTAACTCATTTAATATGTGAGTACCTTTTCCGTAATGATGGAGGTAAAGATTTGCTAATAATAATGAGCATCCACCTCCCATCGGTACACCTTTAATTTGTCTGAAGAAATTTATACCATTAAATAAGATATTTTCATACAATACTATATCCAATACATTTTTGAACTTTTGTAATGGCACAATTTTTTGCATTTGATATAGATTGTGCAAGCCAGTAATAATATCGTAAAGATCCACCAAATTGATAGTATTAAATAGATCTTGGAAATCGTAACTTTTATATATCAAGAGTGTCGGTTGTTTGTTTAAGTTCCTTATCACATCTCCACTATTTTTTATCATGACTGAACCATTCTTCTTTATATGACTCTATATTCATTATATGAGTCATATTTGTTTAATGGGGTACCTCTCGAACTTCAGTCGTGTTGGTTGGGGTCTTCAGTGTGACGTTTGGACCGGAGGCGGGCATAGTGATAGGGGTTTTGATGCTGATATTGGTGTTATATTCATTTTTTTCATCATATATGTATTTATTTGACGATATCTGTTATCAGGTATCTTTATCTATTACTTTTAAATTGATTTTACATTTACGTTTTAATATTTTTATATAACGATATCTTATAAATAGATATGGAAATCTTTTTAGCATTAATCTGTTTTTAATCACGAAATATTCTATATGGACTCCGTTTATATATGAAAAATATCTTATAAACTATCAAAAAAACTTTAAATATCTTGTAAAAATACCAAAAAAACTATAAAAATAGTGAATATCTTTCATCAAAAGGCAATGTTATGATAGGCAACGTTTGGAAGATTTGTAATGAGAGTGCTAATATTGTATAATCTGTAGCGAAAAATGTTGGATGGAGGAATCATTTTTTATGAATATGTCTTGTGTATACTACGTCATCGCATTTTTATAATCTTTTCTATTTACACTCAATTATACGAGTATAACTTACTTATTTATGATGAATACAACTTATAAACTTTAGCGACTGGCGACGATATATAAGTTATATATTGACCCGGTAATACAGTGATTAAGGGTAAACTGTGTGATCGATATACTGCTACCCTTAATGAGCACTATATTACATTATTTTAAGAATTCCCTTTATACACCTAATGATGAAAATAAAAATATCGTCTTGGACGTATCTTGTATTCAAGATAAAAATGAAGACTCTCGTGGTAATCATGAACGTTTTAATAGGCAATATCAATATAAATTTAAGGATATTGTAACTTTTAAATTTAAAAAGTGTGGATCTCGAAGTTGTAAACTTTGCCCTGTTGCTGCGAGTGAACAAATCTCTTTTAACCATGACCATTACCGTACTTTCTGCAAATCATTCAACTGCATATATTCTATCACCTGTGGAAAATATAAAAACAGTATATTGGACAGACCAAAAATGCACTCAATCTAACAATCAATCTCCACAGAAGTCAAGTCAAACTCCATAATAATATAAAACTGCACTTCATTCAAATTTAGAATTAAGCCACTTTAGACTACATGGCTTGGATGATATTAGTATAAAGATAATAGATTTTGTGTCTAATCATGACGAAAGGTTATGGTGGGAGAACGTTCACATTAGTCAATTTGGAACAGCCTTTCCATATGGCCTTAATTCATTAATTTATAAAGAAAATCATGATTTGGATTTATGCAGAAATGGTAAGATATCATCGACTAAGCCTCAAAGAAACGGCTATACTGTTACTAGACATCATCGTTGCAATCGATCTCATCACTATTCTTATATTAATACTATAGTGAAAATAGATGCATTAATCGAACAATTTTACAACGATCAATATATGAAGACAAATTGGATCAAAAATACTGTTTATGGTATTCGTAAACGTTACCTACATCGCATATGGCACTATTACAAAAACAAACATTTTGAAGCTGCACCACTTGATAAGTCCGATATTGTCATCCACTGGTTTGCTATATTTCTCGATATGATAAAATTGAGAGTATTTCAATGGACCATCAACCTGAATGGCGAAACACTTCCTAAACAAAATAAAGAGTACTTTATAGCTACTTTTAGTAATAAAGCTTTTAATGATATCCCATTTAAACGAATATTTAATCTTCAACAAATGCATTTTCCCATATCTAATACGAAAGTATGTTTATCATATAGTTATGTTGTACCAGTAGGACGTGAAATTTTTAATTATAACAAAATCAGTAAAAATCTGCATCTATATGGAAATACGACATGTAATTGTACATCTAGCCAATATGTCTAGGGTGATCTGGGACATATTGTAACGGGTGACTTGGATGTAATTACTAATAAGCACCTACGTAACGCATTTGAATTAGGAACAAAATACCGTATACAGGAATTTAGCAAGATTGAAATTAGATTTGGTAAAGAGTTGAAGAATTTTATTTATAGAATGGTGGTTAGATACAGTATGCCATTAATTTATTTTGACGAATGGCGTGATCACATCATGTCAAATTTTAAACGTTTTTATAATCCATCATATGATCATCAAGAAAAAGGAACGATAAACAGACACACTCTGGAGGAGTTATGGAATAAATTTGCTATTACATATGTACACTGACAAAATAGCTTCAAATTTTTCATTTACATGTCTCTCCTACTATATAGAACTCCTTCAAAAAAGTTATACATACGAAGAGATATATCAAAAGCTGAATGTACCACAACAAGAAATGGAAAATCGTATAAGGGCTCTACATAAACGTATAGGAATCAATCTACATTATATACGTTACCCTTATATAGTCATGATTCCCAAACTTCACAAAAATCCTGTGAAGTTTCGCCCATTCACGGTTGCATTTAAGGCTTATACAACTACAGCAAATACGCAGCTTATTAAATACATAATAAATAAATTATACGCAGCTAATGAAAAATGGTTCAGTCATGCTAAAAAATAGTGGAGATGTGATAAGGAACTTAAACAAACAACCGACAAACTTGATATATAAAAGTTACGATTTTCAAGATCTATTTAATACTATCAATTTGGTGGATCTTTACGATATTATTACCGGCTTGCATAATCTATATCAAATGCAAAAAATAGTACCATTACAAAAGTTCAAAAATGTATTGGATATAGCATTGTAAGAAAATATCTTATTTAATGGTATACATTTCTTCAGACAAATTAAAGGTGTACCGATGGGTGGTGGATCCTCATCATTATTAGCAAATCTTTACCTCCATCACTGCGAAAAAGGTACTCACATATTAAAAGAGTTACTATACTTTAGATTTGTCGATGACATCCTTATTGCACAGGCAACAAACCAATATCAACTTTGATTTCACTTTCTATCCTACGAATTTAACTTTGTTGGAAACTCTTAATAATACGACAAAAGAAATAAATTATCTGGATATAAGTATTCATTTTTCAAATGGAAGTACTATGTATACGAAGATATATGATAAAAGACGCCAATTCAAGATCAATATACATTATATAATAAATTGGAATTCTAATTTGAGTGACATGATTTTTCGTAATATTGTACTGAATCATTTCATACGTTATGCACGTATGCATACCTATACTGCGGATCGTATCAAAAGTGATACTGTTTTTATCAAGGAGGTTATAGTACAGCTCTATCCTCTTGAATTCCTACGTCATTGTTACAATACTCTGTATAATAAATTTGACAATGCTTTTAAAAGGGATTTTGGCAACATCTTCGATTCAAGTTATAATTGGCAACGTTACAGATAACTGCATTTCAATTCATACGAATCATTTATTGAGCGGTGTTGTAAGAGGTGTGACGAAAGAGGAATATGTGAGTTTTTTCAAAAAGGTCATCTTTTCGATTTCGAATACTTTATATTTTTTATATTATATCTCTATCGATTACATGTTCTTGTGGTGAGTTCGTCTTCTGTTTTGACGTTCTTCTGAAATAGGACCTAAGGTAATAAATGGCTCCGGGAGTGTTGTTACCATTGGTGTAAAAGTCGACTTTTAACCGGGAACTAGGGGTCACCATCCCCCTAGGCCTTTTATGTATTCCCAGTTGGTCCTTTTTCCTCACCTTTCTGATAATTTTCTCGTAGCTTTTGCTTAGCTGTATTTCTCGACATTTACAAGCAGCATCGCGCTTTTATGTATAGTACTTTTTGCTGCACTTGGTGCACTTCTATATTTTCATTTTATGACATAAACACACACACACACACACACACACACACATATATATATATATATATATATATATATACCGGGTGATTCAATTGGATCTATAGATCGGAGAGACATGAGGTTTGCAGACTAATATTCATCGTGGTGGGGAATTTTGCGTGACATGAAAAAAAATCTGATGTGGGCAACACATGACTTTCCTTATATAATGCAATGAATTTACTGCTTTTACAGTAAAATTATAGGTTTTTCTTATAGTAGATACTTATATTCTTTCCAAGATATTGAATTTTCGACAATTAGTTGTCATTTTCATTGATTTAGCGTTTCTTTAATCCATTTGGCGAGATTTTCGTTAATTTGAAAACATTTCAAAAAGTCACCAAGTTGGCAACATTCCGCTAAATTCGTCGCCAAAATCTCGCCAAGTTTTACTGACGGAGGCATAAGTTATTCTTATAGCAGGTAAATGACTATTGGAGTTCAAATACAAAAGTATTACTCGAAGTATCTTTTCTCATGAATGGAATGATCTAGAACCACGAGAATGACGTCACTAAATTTATCGCATGGTAGTACATATGAAAAGTGAACATGTTTCTCCACAAGAAATATATTTTTTTTTATTTTATATGACTTTTTGATAATTTTTTTGAAAAATATGCAATATCTCGAGAACGGTTCATGTTAGCGTTCTAAAATTAATGTTAATCGTTTTCTAATGAAAAATTACATAAGAAATGTCTATTTGCGTAATTTTATCAGCGGCTTTGATTTTTTATGATTTTTTCAAAATTTTACTCGAAAAATTAAGGGGAGGGTTCTGAACATTCGATTACGTTTAAAAACAATAGGCTTTCAGTGTTTAGGCATTGTGATTTTTGTACCAAATTTCGTTCGTCAGTTATCGTCTCCACAGACTCTTTGACACACACACGCAAACACGTGCACACAGCACCTATGCCATTGGCTAGGAATTCTGACTTGAGATCATCCCTGACTTACGCAATCATTACAGCACATATTATAAAGTTGATATTTTATTGAATACGTCAGTTAAAACTCATTTGCAACATTTACAATAACGCAACCAATCTTCGCTATTATCTACCTTAAAAGGATCATCATTGGAGAATGAAAAATTGCAACTGATATTAATGTACATATACCAAAACAACAAACATATTGTACTAAATATTTCTTACTTGTTCTCTGTATAATAGTAATATCAGTCCCTACTCTATATTAAATGTCATGTAAACTTTGTCTAAAATGTCCAATTATGTAGAAAATGTATTAAAAATATTATTTCCTAAAATATATATTAACCGGTGATCTGGATATAAGATGCAGTCGCGCACAGTAATTCACCAATTTGCATGCAGCATGCGGACGATCGAAGCAGTTTTCCGTCCAGAAATAATATTTGCCAGTATATCAAAACACTTACTTTTGATACGAATTTCAGAATTCGGAAATGGTCTGTTCTAATAAATGTGATTTTGAAGCCGGAGAAGAAAAAAAATCTGATGTTGGCAGCACATGACTTTCACTGCAAACACATAACCACGTTTTCTTTATTTCTTAAATAATTCATTAAATTGAGAATAATTGCACAAAATGGCACCCATAATTATTTTAAATTACATTGAATTTGCCCTTTAATTCAGTTTTCGTTTTCATTTAGTAAATGCACTTATTTTCGAAGGTGACGAAGCGAAAATGCAAAAAAACAAAAATATATAGAAAACAGCTAGTGGAATGGGGTTAGTCTTATTACTTTCCTTATATGCATAATGTATAAGGAAAGTACTGCGACGGGGTCGAAAATTCGAATTCGAGTTTTCGACGGGAGAGCACGTTTCAAGCATCCCTGATCACGAATCAAACATTTTTGAGGTGATGTTCGTGAGCGTGGGTGTGTGTGAAAGTATGTGTGTTTGTGTGTGTGCGTCAGTGAGCCTTTGGAACCGATATCTCACGAACGAATGCAGCGATTCGAATAAAATTTGGCACACAAATCACAAGCCGGAAATACTGAAAGCCTGTTGTTTTTAAACGTAATCGAATGTTCAGAACCTACCAAAATTTTCGAGTAAAATATTGAAAAAATCCTCAAAAACTCCAAACCTTTATAAAGTTACGCAAACAGACATTTCTTATGCAATTTTTTCTTAGAAAACGATTGACATAAACTTTAGAACGTTAGCATGAACCGTTCTCGAGATATTGTACATTTTTCAAACAAATTTATCATAAGATCCCGTAAATTAAAAAAAATATTAACTGTTGAGAAACATGTTCACTTTTCATATGTAATATCATGCGCTAAATTTGGTGACATCATTCTCATGGATCTACATCTTTCCATTTATGAGAAAAGATAGTTTGAGTAATACTTTTGTATTTGAACGCAAATAATCATTTATCTGCTATAAGAATAACTTATTTTTCCATCCATAACGCTTAGCGAGATTTTGGCGACGAATTTGGCGGAATTACGCCAACCTGGCAACTTTTTTAAATGTTGCCAAATTAACGAAAATTTTGCCAAATGGATAAAAATGACGCTAAATCAATGAAAATGACAACTAATCGTAGAAAATTCAATATCCTGGAAAGAATATAAGTATCTACTATAAGAAAAACCTACTTTTTAACTGTAAAACTAGTAAATTCATTGTATTATATAAGGAAAGTCATGTGTTGCCCACATCATATTTTTTTACCTTCAAAAATTAAATAAAAACGTATAAAACATGCATTTAATTGATATATTGGAACATACATAGCCTTTTATGGTAGATTTTGGTGATTTTTGCTGGGCATTTCACAAGAAAAGCAGGTTATTTTTTTCCGAATCATACCAAAATCTAATCAACACCAGAATAACAAATACGTGATTTACCTACCTAATTTTGTAAAATTTGGTCTATTCGTTCTTCAGCTAGATTGAATATAGTCAATTTTTGGTATCCATTTCATAAAAACGGCGGATTATTTTATCCCAAATGATACCAAAATTTAATCAGCACCAGAGTAACCCACAAGGGACTTGCCTACCAAATTTTATGAAATTCGGTCAGTTAGTATTTTAGTTAGAGTGGATAAATGCATTGCACAGACAGACAGACAAACACACAAACACATACATAGACGTAATGCTGAAAATTGTTTTTACGTGTTCTAGAGGTGTCAAAACTTGTATATCCGTCGAAAACTCGTGTTGCTATTCTCGACATGATTCCAATACTGTTCCTATACATTACCATGTATTGGGAATTACCATATCTTGCAGGGAAAGTAAAAAAAACACATATTGAATGCTATTACATCCTGTAACTTTTTCGCAAAACTCATTCTAAAACCGACATTTTGATGGATTTTCGGGCTCAATTGTTCATTTATTTCTATGTAACTAATTCGAAATTAAAAAATAATCTTGATCTAGATGTATATTTCTGAAACTGTAAGTACCTATGTAGAATTTCACAGAGAACTTCTATTTTCCGCTACATACGACAGACATACACAAATACACACGTGTATCTAATTTGTTATTTAAAATACTAAATAAACATTCCTAACATTAATGGTATAAACTAATTGAAAGAGAGGGAATCCTTAAAATATCGTTTAAATAATGAAAACGGCTTAAATTTCACTGCACTCGTTAACATAAAACCGCATGCACTGTATGTTTATTTTTTTAGCTATTCTATTGAAGACGTTCTTGAAATGCTTTTGAGTTTTAGTTAAAATAAAAGAAACTCTAATTAAGGTTAGACAGCAAGGAGAGATAATTAAGGTACGCCGCTTAAGAAAAATGGATTATAAACACAACGGAGTTTTGTTGTACACAATTTTGTAGACAAAGACAATTATGTTCATTAAAATACAAAATTATCTTTTACGTAAATTGCGACCGATATAAATTTAAATTATTAACAGAACTAAAAAAAATAAACATTTTTCGAAAACAACTTAAATATATTTATGAACTGTAGCTTTTGTTTTTTCTAGCAGAACTAATAAATACCCATTAATTATATTTACTTTTAGATTAGTATTTATTATTGATAAATATGCATTTTAGCAAGTTTGAGGGTGGGAAATATGAATGTTTTTGTTACCTTATAAATATTTGATTCTATCTGGGAATGATAGAAAATAATACCTATATGATTAGAGATTTACTGGGAATTTAAATGTCTTCAAAAATACTTAATAAATATTCTATAAATTGTATTTTTTTATAGAACCTCGCAAATAAACGTGGTATGATATTTTTGTATCTAAATTAGAAAGGTATATAGAATTGCACTATGTCATCTCGCTATATTAGAAAATATGTAGCTGCGCCGCAGCTGCCTCTGACGCGCTGACACAGCCGCCTCTGTTTGACAAATTTTACGTTTCTCGAGATTCTTTGCTTCGCACCGCAAAAACTATTGCATATAGAACTATGAAAGCTTTGGGGAAAATGCTGAAATAAACCGATTTTTCATATATATTGTAGTTTAAGAAATATTTAATGTCAAAATTAAAGACAAAATATTTGACATGCGAGTTTGCGTCCTGGGTAGACTAACCATAGCAAAACCACGATTTTTTTCAGGCAAGTATCTATATATGTTAATTTTTTCAGGACCTAGCCCTTTTTTTAATTGATATGTAGTTTTTGACATATTTTATTTTGTATGCTCTTATCTAGAGTTTTTTTTTATGTATCGGCACGTCTAACGGTTTCTCTGTAACGTAAAAAGTACCGTTTACAAAAATATGAAATTTTATACATTTATAGAGAAATAATAGGTTAATACGATGAAATAAATCGTTTATCGATTTAATATTAATTGAGTCTGAAATAGCTTGCGAAGTGAGCTCAGGATCAAGGAATTCAGTTTTTAGATTCCCTGAGTTCAGAAAAATCCTTGCTTTTACCTCTTTCGGAAAATAGGGAGAGATAAAAAAAATATTTTTGAAAGTAGAATATTTAGGAGAGATAGGTATGGAGCGAGCTCTGTAAGCGCAGCGAGTAGGAGACGAAACCTCCCGAATGGTGTTGGCGAATAGTAGCGAGCAGGTGGCAGAGCCATCTAGTGTTATATAAGATTTTTGATTTGCCCTTTACTGAGATAGATGCATCTACGTATGTTGGAAATGTACAGTTATGAATTGCCTGTACGAAAAGCTTTCAGACGCTTGGTCTTGGCAACACATTCCCTAGCAGATCCTCCTCTTTTTGGCTGAAAACAGTCGTCTTTCATCAAAAAACGTGCCATATCTGTACAAGTCCTGCTTTTATCTAATTATGACGTACGGTTCCAAAATATGAGGAATCGATGTGGATACACACCTCGGGAAATTAAATTCTTCAAAATAACGCATTGCAATTTCTGATTTTTGTTTTTTGAATTAAGACGGGATAGAAACCCTATTTTATCACATTTACATAGTATTGCCTTACTTTTAAATTTCTGGGAGTTTCAAACATGTGGTATCGAGATCTGAAAGTATATTTTGGTTTTAAAATGCTCTTTTTCATGTCATGTAAATGTAGAATCCCTCAGCCGATTTTCGGTGGAAATAGGTCAATGTGTGAAGTGTTGGCGACCTTGAAGGCGCGCCAGCCAGCTGAGAGAGAGAAAGAAAAACCGTTGAGTGTTTAATTTTGTTTTTTGATTATTTCCAATGTTCTGCTTGTACGTGTGCTATATGGATATGTGTGTTGTGACGTCAGAATGAAATGTAAGTGTAGAGGGACGCGCTTGGAAAAAGACAGAGCTTGCAGTGGGCTAGTGATCTGACGGTCGCATATAGAAATTGTTCCATAGTTTAAGAATGAAACTATTTTAAATTTAAAAGTAAATTTTCTAAATTGCTCTCATGATGTTTTTTGACCGACAGAGCCCCTCCGAACCGCAATTTAGGTTCGTATGTATTTTTCCTTTAATAGGGAGATTTTAAATTATTTGCTGGCGATATGTCTAGAGAAATTTTCAATGTAAAAGCCAGCTTAAAAGTAAAATATCTGTATCAATCTCCCTTGGCATAATATTGTATGTTAATATTATCAAAATTGAATAATGTATATACTTAAAGATTTCCAAGCTGGTTATAGTGATTTGAGTATATTTTTAGAAAGTCTAACTCATGATTAAGGAGTTAGAATTGCCATTTTTGGAAAAATGTGTTTAAGTTGAATTAACATCTTATCTGAATTTTATAGAGTCAATTAAAGAATGTTCCTTTACAATATTGAAAAATATAGAGTCTTCCTTTCACTTGTTATTTTACTTGCCATTTATATTTTACCAGCCATTGAGTAGCAGTTTCGCTTCTCACCAGGGAAATGTATTCGATTCTGGAGTTAAATACTTACCACTAGTTAATGATCACTGACTATCTTTATTTCAGTTTCTACATTTGAATGTGAAAGCATAAACGCTTTTACATGTTTGGTGCCGCGCCCTTTTGTCTCCCTGAGTGCTGGAATACTTTCGATTTCAGAAAAAAATTATTTGTGTTATTTTCGGTTTCTAAAAATGATTTTGAAATGGCAAGATTTTTATTAGAATAGAAATATATTTAAAATGTTTGTGAAAAGAAAGTGTATTTATATGTGTATAGATGCAGATATGAATGTGGTCTTTGATACCACCGAAGTAAGTTAGTAGTTATTATGGTATATTTGCAAATGAAATTGATTTATGAGATTGCTGCATATTTTTAGAGAAAGTGACATATAAACATTTTCCACAACAAGAACACTTTTTACACGACACATTTTCGACTTGATTAAAATAAACTTTTGTTCATCAACCTCGAATGTTTTCCAGCGGCAAAATTCCAGTACTCCAAATTCCAGTGTTCAGAATTCCAGTGCTCCAATTTCCAGTGATCCAAATAGTGTAAACAAACAACTTTCTTCTTCCAGTCACACAAACTGTGATAACCGTCATACCAGAGTGGTCTACAATAGAGCTTTAAACCAGCAGCGTCCTAGAGTGAACAGTCGATACTCTCTCAGACAATTTAATTAATCCAGTTTTTCATCTGTGCACAACAATGTTCAAAATCTTCTTCTTCTGTGATGCAAAATTCCAGTGTTTACAAAATTTGTTTAAGAAAGAGTGATACAGTAATTGTTAATGCAGTTTGTTAAATTTTTGGAATCTTGAAATTTAAGCTTAATTGATTGTTGTGTATAATTTTTCTGAAAGTATTGAATCTGATTATTGAAATTTATTATTGTTTATTCTAAATATTTTTATTTACACACATCTCTGATCAATTGTAATGGAAGATTATTTCATCTGTGAAACATGATTCATCTGTGCGTTCGCAAGGTTTTGTTTCTACAAACTCACTAAAAAATATACGCACACATACACACTAACATACACTCTGGGTTTTCGGCACTAACAAACACATACACATAAACATACATATAAACATACACACAGACATTACCGTAAAATGGCCGATTCGTGTTCAGGTATGCTTGAAACGTGCTCTTTCATCGAATTGGAATTTTCCTTCACAATATTTCTCTTATATATTATAATATGTATGTATGTAAAGAACGTAACGATGGGAGAACATAAGTAATAACTTCTCTCCCAAATGACTATAATATAATTTTAACAATTATTTAAATCAAATATGTTGTTACGAATGTGCAAATATGTATTGTTACGAATGTACACATGTGTATTGTTACGAATGTGCAAATGTGTATTGTTACGAATGTGTGGTGCTTTGTTTTCCATCCAAGAGATAATACTTTTTCAGTCATTAATTGCACATGGACTATGGCTTTTACATAAAAGTAAGATTGCCTGAATGTGACGACATTATCGTTACCTGCGTACCAATTTGGCGAAATATTACGCATTTGGCGACTTTTAGAAAAATTCCGAATCCAGTGGAACTTGTAGAAATACCCAATACTCCAGATGATACCGACCGCTTTCTAGATATTTTTATTGAGAGTATTTCTATCGAAGTCATCGTTCATTTCAACTGAGTGAAAGAAATTCGAGCTAAATTGAATTGTGAGATATGTCAAAATTTCGAAAACTGAATCTGCTATTTTGTAAATTGGTTGAGCATTTAATTGCTGTTTAATTGTACCTGGCAGATTTTATTTTACTATAGCTACAGTGAATGAGCTGTAAAAAGTTCTTGTTTACGCCTATTGCTTTTTTTAAATAATATCGTTGTTTATCCAGATTTCCCGATTTATTTTTTTATCCGAAGAGTCCGACCTCTATTGAACAATATGTTGAATGCATACGTAAAAAGTAAATAATAACTAAATTTCTTAAATGTATTATTTTCTCAAAAACTATGTTATGACATTTTTGCAAAAAATATTCGATAATTTTACTTGAAATCCCATTTGTCACTTTTCTAATTGGCAGGTTTTTATTACAAAATTATAAATGATAAAAATTGAATAATAAATATGATTGTCAAGTATTTTAATTATTTAGTGCAAAATTTTGCTCGATATTGTCAAACTTATAAAAATGTCTCGATATTATTAATTATTACAATTATTATTTTTGCTAAAACTGCTCGCCCATTGTTTTACGCCATACGCTGTTTATTTTAATTACTACTTATTTCCCTTATCTAAAATGCAAAAGTTGTCCATCTCAGGAGATTGTTGCAGTAATTAGTGTAAAAGGGAAGCAATTAGTACGGACAGCTTATTTCCTTGACTGTAATACTTAAATATTATTAAAAAAATAACTGCATTCTTTGCTCTGAATTTATAAACTACATCATGCATTATTTATAGTTTTATGAGTATAGGCTTTTGCTATTTTGATTTTGACACTTATTTTCACTGAAGCCATTAAATCATTTTAGTTATTCATGTTCTACATATACATTTAGAACATATTTTAAAGTGTTCATTTGATTAACATTTAATTAACAATTAATTTGATTAACATTTTATCATTTTACGATAAATGAATGAGTTAAGAAAATCAGTAAAGAACAGAATAACTTTGTAAGGAAAGGTCAATGAGTTTTGACGTGAAGTTTATCTTTAGTAAATGGAGCATACCCGATCCAATAATCATGATTACAGTACCCCAAGTGGAGAATTGAAATAAATTAGTATAACTGATTTGGGAATTGAGCGAAATAATTAATAAGAAGCTTAAGTTCTGGAGCATTGCTTAAATAGAAGGAATCATGAATAAAAATGTTACAGAAGACATTTTGACACGATCTGCATATGCGTCAACCTATTCAGGATTAAATAAATAAATAATTTGGCATCACGTTTGATGTTAAAATAGCAAAATTAAACACACATCCATAACAGAAGGTCTTTATTTCACTTCCTTAAGACGTACAAAAGTTTATAAAAGGCCAATGCGCTTTCGAGCATAAGTATGCTCTTCATCAGTGGCTACACGGAAATAAAGTTTGAATCGTTCATATATAGACCAGATATAGCGACAAAATTTGCATAAACACTATTTACAAAAGAATCTACGTTTAGACAAGGATGAACCGTAAACAATTTTTCATAAATTTTAACAACAAAAGAACAGCATATTAAATTACAATTTAATTACAGAAATCGAAAAAAGGGGGGTGGGTGGCAATCATGCATGATCCCAAAGAGAAAGAAGTCAAAGATAACTTTGCAGACCCTGTTATGAATTTGAGTTACGTTTGGCGACTCATTCTCGACTCCATGCAATTCAAGTCTCTGCAAAGTTATCTTTGACGTCTTCCTCTTTGGGATTATGCTTGATTGCCACCCCCCCCCTTTTTTTTCGATTTCTGTATTTAAATTGTAATTTAATATGATGTTATTTTGTTGTTAAAATTTTTGAAAAATTGTTTACGGTCTATCCTTGTCTAAACGTAGATTCTTTTGTAAATTGTGTTTATGCAAATTTTGTCGCTATATCTGGTCTATTTATGAACGATTCAAACTTTATTTCCGTGCATCCACTGATGACGAGCGTACTTATGCTCGAAAGCGCTATGGCCTTTTATAAACTTTTGTACGTCTTAAGGAAGTGGAATAAAGACTTTCTGTTATGGATGTGTGTTTAATTTCGCTATTTAGGATTACTTCACTAAGCTACACTTACAAGCACAGAAATCGAATGAATAGCTTGTTGAAAATCCGCTTCGTCAGCAACAATGCTCATTTGAATTCTAGAAGTATCTCAGAGTGAAAACTCTATTAACAAACAACTTTCAATATTTTATGTTTTCTTATAACAAACATTACCAAAATCGTAAAAATGTACAATTTTTAATTCATAAGTATTTTTCTTTAAAAAATGCTGATATGTTAATTTTTTTAGTTCAGATTGTTGAAACAATCTTTCTAAACGGAAAATATAGTCTGTTTACTGATTTTGTATTTGAAGGAATGGACGGAGTAAAAAAACCCTTTCATTTTAGATATTTTACCATTCACTTTGTGTGATCCACCTATTGTTACTACCTCCTGCGTTTGTTACCTAATTTTTCTCTTCTCTCCGTTGGCAACATACTTTCCCTGCTTCAATTACGTTCGTTCTTTGTGTATCAGCCGCCAATCTTTCTCTCACGATTGAAAGTTGAAGAAATGCGAGTAACTTCATTTAAAGCAGTATACAACACAAAACAATAGTATCGCTCAGTTCCATATGTTGCGTTTCTTGTGTGTACTGACAAAAAGGGTCGTGATTTTTAATCTTTGAAATTATTACCTTGTTTTTTTTGACAAAATTATTTTAATGTACTAATTTAGAAGTAGTTTGAGATGTATGTAACTTGATGTCGCCGTGTTACAGTTCCTGATAAATATTTTTCGCCTTTCATATACGCTATCACGAATTCTTGATACATATTCTAACAAACTAAGTAATGTTATAAAACATTGTGTGGCGTTCATTTGGTTTACGCTAATTGGATGGCCTGAAAGGGAGTGTTAAGAACCCTTTCTTTTTCGCAGAGTAAATTCTGCTATAGCCTTCTGCTATAGCCTTCTACTATAGCCTTCTGCTATAGCCTTCTGCTATTGCCGTGAACTCTGCTATAGCCTTCTGCTATTGCCGTAAACTCAGCTATATCAGCTCAATCACATATCCTTTTGATCCTTTAAAACTCATAGGAGTCCATTGCGTTATTTGGTAACTTCCCACCTTTATAAATGCTATCAACTGAAAGACAAATTCCAATAATGGAGAAGTTTATTTATTACGTATAATAAGAATAAACTAGTTTAGTGAATATCTTAGCATTGTTAGAATTTAAGGCATTTAAGGCATTTCTTTAGGAGGATGTGATGACAGTTAATATGTGTTGCCAATTACAATTAGACAAATTTTGTTCTTGCTCATCAATTAAAAATTCTCCGCCGGAATATATTTCGTTGAAAGTGTACATACCATTTCTGGATTTGTATTCTCACATTGCGAAGTCGAGCAACTTTGTCGGTATAACTTTGTCGGAGCAACAATATCGGTGGCACTATTTCGCTGATTCCGACTTTATCATATTTCATGACACTGTTCAGGTTTTCACTAGCACAACTTAATTTCTTGATGGCTTAGTAATCTCCAGTAATCAGGGCAGATTGAAGACCAGCATGAAGTCTGAATGTCGTCTCACTGAATGCACAAATATGAATTGTAATTTTCCAGAATAGAAAACTAAGAACTTTTTAACCTCCCCGCCATCCAAGTTACACGTCTTATATGACCTCATTTTTTCACTTGTTGATTAAAAACTTTGTCGCAGTCACTCTTGCTTGGTTGCAGATATCATTACACACTCTATTTACGATTAGCCACTGACGCCATCTCTGGACAGTTGCTTCCGTGACTTTTGTTAATTCAAACTGATATTTGTCATAAAAATGACAATAAAAGTGTCTTTATTTTGTTGATGTCGCTATTTTGACAATATTGTTTTGCCAACTGACTATTTACATAATCATCATACTAACATCATTTACTCTATTTTTCATTTAAGAATATAATATTTCTTCTTGAATCAATAATATATTATTAATTCCATTCATCATTTAGCAGTTGTTTTACTTTTATAACATTGCTTCGTTGTTTACACATAAACATCTTATTTATTTATTCCCTAGATTACTTCAATTTGTCTCTGGGATTCATTCATAAGATTCCTGTTACACCCCTTCTACGATTTCTTTATTATGATCTGCTAAAGTACAACTGGCGGTTTTCACGCTAGAGCTAGACCGTTTCACCTCCAACCCCCTTTCTAATCAAGATTTACACCTTAGAAATCCAAAATGCTTTGCTCACGGATCTTCCTTTACAAAGTATTTGGTGTACTTAATAGTTTTTCTGGGAATACTGTCTTTTGTAACTCCGTAGAAATGTAAGACACTTTAAATGTCCACTAACAAATCTGGAAATGGCGATCTGTAGATTTTTGATATCCATAAACCATATCATATTATAATTATAGTCATGACATATAATTATAATTTTGCAAAACATATTCAATAAATTTTATTTCTAATCCCATTTGTCTCTGTCCTGCCTGTAACTTTTTTTAACTAGGGAAATTATAAGTCAACGATAAATAATATTCAAAATGTTTATCAAGTATTTTAATTATTTGATGCAAAAAATAGCGCGATAATCGTTATTTTTCTAAAAATGTTAGTACATTATCTCCATGTCCGTCTTGTTTCTTTTACTTACTATTTATTTTCCTGATCTAAAATTCTAAATATGTCCATCTCAAGAGGTTATTACAATAGTTGGAGTAAAAGGGAAGCAATTAGTACGGGCATCTTATTTTCTCCTTTGCAAAATATTTGAAAATTATTAAAATAATAAATGTATCCCTTGCTTTGAATTAATAAACTACATAGTGAATTATAGATTGCTTTATGAATATATGAGTAAGGTATTTTAATTTCGATATTTATTTTCATTAAAGCCATTTCTGATATTCATAAATAAAAGATTAATTTCCTTTCAGTTATTCCCGTTCTAAATGTAAATTTATAAAATATTTAAAATTTTACTTTTATTAACATTTTGGGATTTTATAATTCATAGTAAGTGTAACATATCTATTTGTTATAACTATATCAGAATCTATAAAACAAAAATATTGTCTGACAATTATTGTATAAAGGCCCTCCATATAACATCGCATGATTTTGTGCATTAGTTTAATTACTAATTCTAAAACGAAAATGTAATATATTTTTTAAATTTCAGTAAAAGCCTCAAGAAAGAGGGGAGGATAAAACGATGTTATTTTAAAAACTTTCTCTTTTCTCACTTTTTGCACAGCGATCTCAATTGTTTTAGTGAAAGCTAAATGTGAGAAAAAAAGGCATGAAGTGCCGAAAATAAGTTTACAGTTCCTTATGTAGATTTTTAAAGTCACACAAATGCCAAAAATATCTTATAAAGTGCTATAAATCAACACATTTGTAAAACAAGATATCTGCTTTTAGTTCTTGCACCGTGTTCTTATTTTTTTTATAAGCGAAAGCTAACTTTACAAAAAAGAGGTGTTGAAGAGCTGAAATTAAAAACATTTGTTTGATATATCGTTTTTTGTCAAAAAATTTTCGCCCATTATCGCGCGCTAATCTTGTTTCTTTTAATTAATATTTATTTCCCTGATCTAAAATTCAAAAGCTGTCTATCTCAGGGAATTATTACAGTAATTAGTGTAAAAGGGAAGCAATTAGAACGAACATTTTTTTTTCTCTTTGGTAGAGTGTTTAAATATTAATAAAAAATAGCTATATTATTTACTTTTAATTAACAAACTACATCATGTGTTATTGACCGTTTCATGAGTAAATGGTTAAAATATATAAATATTGACATTTATTTTTATTGATGCCTTGGAGTCCTTTCAGTTATTCATGGCCTAAGTGCAAGTTCGGATTATATACTTAAAATTTATAGTTTAACTAACATTTGATGATATTGTGATTAATACAATTTATAAAATTCGTAACATAGAAAAAATATTTTCAATATTTTAAAAAATTAACACCTCCTTCAACTTTTGCACACCGAATTTATTTTCCTTGTTGAAATCTAAATGTGTTACAAAAGGAGCAGCACAATAGATGAAAATAAGGAAATAAGTCCTTTTTACTTTCCCTGCAATACATGGTAATGTATAGGGAAAGTATTGGAATCGTGCCGAAAATCGCAACTCGAGTTTTCGACGGATCTACACGTTTCGAGACCTCTAGAATACGAAAAAACTATTTTTAGCGTGACGTCTGTGTGTGTGTCTGTGTGTCTGTCTGTCTGTGTGTCTGTGTCTGTGTGTCTGTGTGTGCAGATTTTGTATCCGCTCTAACTAAAAAACTACTGGACCGAATTTCACAAAATTTGATAGGTAAGTTACTTGTGAGCGAATCTGGTGCTGATTGGTTTTTGGTACGATTCGGGATAAAAGAACCCGCCTGTTTTTGCGAAATGGCCCGCAAAAACTTGTATCCACTCTAACTGAAAAACTAACAGGCCGAATTTCACAAAATTCGGTAGATGAGTCACTTGTGGGTTACCCTGGTGCTGATTAGATTTTGGTACGATTCGGGAAAAAATGACCTGCCTTTTTTTGCAAAATGGCCCGCAAAAAATTGTCCAAATTGAAACTAAAAAACTAAGTATACTCAAATATATCTATTAAATGCTGATTTAATACGTAATTTTCAACGACGAAAAGCATAAGACCCACCCCATTACACTAGGACTATTCGTTCTCGAGATATTTTAGTTTTTCGTTCTTTCCCTACGCCACCTTTGAAAATAAGCCCGGTTACCGAATGAGAACGAAAATTGAATTAAAAGTGAAATAAATTTAATTAAAATAAAGAGAACTTTAATATAAGTCTGCAGGGAAAGTCATGTGCTGCTCACATCAGATTTTTACTTTCCCTGCAATACATGGTAATGTATAGGGAAATTATTGGAATCATGCCGAAAATCGCAACTCGAGTTTTCAACGGATCAACACGTTTCGATATATCTAGAATACGAAAGAACTATTTTTAGCGTGACGTCTGTGTGTGTGTGTCTGTGTGTCTGTCTGTGCAGATTTTGTATCCACTCTAACTAAAAAACTAATGGACCAAATTTCATAACATTTTGTAGGTAAGTAACTTGTGGGCAATTATGGTGCTGATTAGTTTTGGGTACGATTCGGGATAAAAGAACGTGCCTTTTTTGCGAAATGGCCAGCAAAAGCTTGTATCCACGGAAAATTTAATGGACCGAATTTAACAAAATTTGGTAGATAAGTTTCTTGTGGCTTACTTTGGTGCTGATTAGATTTTGGTACGATTCAGAAAATAATAACCTGCCTTTTTTTGCAAAATGGCCCTCAAAAATCGACAAAATCTAAAATAAAAAACTACGTATCCTGAAATATATCCATTAAATGCTTATTTTTACGTAATTTTTAACGAAGAAAATAATAAGACAAACCCCGTTACACTAGGGCTAGCCGTTCACGAGATATTTTCGTTTTTTCGTTTTTTCTCTATGCCACCTTTGAAAGTGAGTCCAGTTACCAAATGAGAACGAAATTTGAATTAATAGTGAATTAAATTTAATTAAAATACAGAAAATGTGTTTATAAGTCTGCAGGGAAAGTCATATGCTGCCCACATCAGATTTTTTATTTACGTGTTCACTGTCGGGAAAATGCCAAAATTTCTTTAAAAGAGAGCAAAATCGAGTCATTTATAAAAACATCTCCAATTACCTTTTTCACTATGTTCTTTTTCTTTTATAATCCAGAGCTAAATGTGTGAAAAGTAAGATCTGATGAGGCAAAAAAATGCACAATATATGGTTGTTTTTCTAAAATTGTTCGCCCATTATCGCCACGCTCCCGTCTTGTTTCTTTTAATTACCCCTTATTTATTTTATTTGATGTTCAAAATATGTCCATCTCAAGAGGTTGTTACAGTAAATTAGTATAAAAGGGAAGCAATTAGTACGGATATCTTATTTTCTCGCTATTAAGTATCTTCATTATATTTGCTCGAAATGTAAATTTAGAATAAATTTCAAATTGTTGTTTGGCTGAACATTCAAGTATTTTTTTTAAATAATACTAGAATGAATCACTCGGAGATGCCCAAGTCCTTATAAAGCACATGCAGAGCAAAAGGTACAGATTCACATAAAACCGCTCAATTTCCAAATGAAGTATCTTTGACAAAAATCATTACCGCCTTTCGTTTCAATCCAAATCCTGTGGTTTCGTTGCACGTGTAACCTCGTACATTAATTTACCACGCATGCGACCAAACGTCCGTTTTACCGGAGAAAGGATGGAATCGAAAATTTTAACTTTTATACTGTTGGCTGAAAATTAATAGAAAATTATAAAATAGGTTATTCAGAAGACATCTTTTAGAATGATAAGTTATACTCACATATTTTTAATAAAATATAGAGCTGCTATTTTTATTATTCCAAATACGGCGAAATATGAAAATACAAGAAGAAAATAAAAGTGCATATTTCGATGCAATCAAAAATAAATAAATAAATGTTAAGGAATAAAGTTACAGGCTCGTGATAATTGTCGTGTAAAAGAACTTTTGCCGATATTTCCGTCGATATGAAGGTAGCAACTGTAAGATAATATTTTCGGTCAATAAGAAACCGATTTGTATTAAAGTCGTTTAAAAAAGAGATTCATCATCAAATATATATTCTCTTATTTATGGAAAGTACAGCAAGGGTGATAAAATCTAACAGCGCATAGTAGAGTGAGTAACGATAGGTTTAGTATTAATGGATCTGAAGTAACTGCATTATGACAAATTAAATATTCATAAAGATACTAAGTATGCATTATCCAGCGCCTTTCATCCCTTTCATGCGAATTCCAGTTTTTGTTTTATTCTCTTAAAGAACGCAATCTCAAATTCATTAATATGCAAATGAACTCGGCCGTAAAAAGCATTCCGAAAACTTCTATGTCAAGGAAAATTGTCTGTATAGGTCCATATGAAGCCAGTCGTTAAATATTCATAGTTGCGTATCCTTTTCATAAAAATAGAAAATTAATAAAAATGTTCCAAATAAATATAAATATCTTTGGGGACTGTGCTGTTAATAGATGAAGAAATTTTTAATGCGATGTAGAATAATATATTTGCAGTCTTCGCAGGTATAGTCTATTTGGGCTATTGAATGAACGTTTATATGAATACTGCAGAATATTCAATGTACGGAATTTAAAATTTTAAAATGCGAATTATTAATTCTGTTTGTATGCAAATAAATGAACAGAATAAATTTACGATTTTATTCCATTATATTTCAGTGGAAGAAACCTACTATACTGCCCAAAATGCATGTATTTAGATGAAACAGAAATTTTCCACCTGTTTCAGATATTTTAGTCAAAATATCTCTATATTAATAGAAAAAAAATCCTGAGAATTTTCGCGTCTCCATATATGCAGAGGCGAAAATTCGCAGGATTTTTTTCGGGACCGATTTCGACATAATTCTACAAAATTGGTAGGTAAGTTATTTGGAGGTTACCCTGTTGCTGATTAGATTTTGGTAAAATTGTAAAAAATAGAAACTGACCGTTTTTGTAAATTAGACTAGAAAATCGTTCAAATCAGAAAAGAAAGAAATAATTATTTTAAATGCATTAATTCAATAATTGGTTGATACGAAATTAATTTTTGAGGTCAGAAATAACAGGATGAACTCTAATGGTCTAAATTTATGCGTTATCGAGATATTTCAGTTTATAGCATTAAAATACATTCGCTGTTGAAAATACATCCTATTGTGAAATAAAATCGAAAACAAATGACTATTTCAGTGTAATTTTACTTAAATATGCGTGTTATTTTGTGCAATTGAACTCAGTTTAAAGCATCATGAATGAAAACAATTTAATGGATTTGAATCTGTGGTAAAAGTCATATGCGGTCCACATTATATTTCTTTCTAATTGGTTATCTTTAAATATTAGTTTATTTTCCTTAGATTTATTGTTCACCTTGTAAATATTGGATAATTAAGAAATATGAAAGTCAACCTATACTGTCAAATGCAAAATACATCTCTAATGAATTTTAAAAGCCAGAAATGTTTGAATTATTTCTTTGAAAATTTATTTCATTTCTGAAAGTATTTAAAAGTAAATGAAAATTTTATTTTAATTGGAAAAATCATATATTTATTTTAGTTATAGATTATACTAATAATAAAAGATAAAACGCGCAACGGAATTTAAAACAGATAATTACTTAGTAATGCCTTATAGAAAAGTATAAATACTGAATAAAGTTTAAAATATATTATTTTATTTCGCTCATTAAAATGATTGGAAATATTCTATATTGGATTTTTCGAGCAACACGTTTAATTGTTGATATTTAGAAAAATAATTTTAGGGACATTTATTGTTGTAGCTACACCTATAATAAACATATTAAAAATTTTCACAATTATGATTCCATATAGATCATTTTATTAAATTTTTCTACCGTACTCTAGGAAAAGGGGAAACCTTGTATTGGGGTCCAATATTTGGTAGATTTATATGTATGTAGCATTATTGTATAAGAGTCAGCCAATAACATATTTGTGACCATAATTTTTATCAATCTGCAAAATATGAGGAAAGACATAAACAAGGTAATTAAGCACAAATTAATAAAACAGAGAAGAATACAGCTGTTTTGTGAATATGTTGGACAACTTCTTTGTAAAATAGACTAACTGACTAAATAATTAGAGTAACAAATCCGACTATCTTTGTTGATATATTTTGCACTGAAGTTTGTTGATATATTTTGCACTGAAGTTTGTTAATATATTTTGCACTGAAGTTTGTTGATATATTTTGCACTGAAGAAGTCGATCCAACATATACTCGAAACAGCTTTATTAATTTGTGTTCTATTACTATTTCTCTGTTTTTTCTTTTCAGTTCATTATTGATTGTGCTCCGTCATATAATGAGAAAACCGCAATTGTTAACGTTGCTGCTGCTGCAGTTGCCGTCACTAACAGCATCTTTTAAAATTTCTCTCAATGCTATTAAACTTGGTTCATACTAGCACCATTCTTATGGCCACATTATAGTTTAGAATATTGTGCCACGTTTCCATCTGATTTTATTTAGAATGGGATGAAAATTTCTATTTTTTAATCAATGAAGTGAACTTTTGGTTTTCTTATTATAATGATTCCTATTTATCTTCTAATCATCCTCAATTTATAGTCATTAACCCATCAGAAAGTAGACTTAATTATATTTATGATACATATAGTTTATTAGCTGTAAATGAATTTTTAAGTGTATTTAAATTAATTTTGAGTGATCGCGCAGATCATATAAAAAAAAAATGAAAAATTCTATATTAAACGATCAATCTTGAACTTTCTAGTATTTTTATTCGTAAAATATTTTCTGCACCTTTACATATCTTGATACACTTAATAACTCTTGATACACTTGATAATATGTGTAATGGGTGTTTTGAAAGCTAATATTAACATTTTAGAAATTATTAAAATATTAAATGTTCACAAATAGAAGATAGGACACGAAATTGATTTTCCCTTCCAAGGACGTGATTTTCGTAAAGGTCAGGTTGTTATGTTATTAAAGGTAGCCTTACATGGAACTTGGGGATCCAGGTTTGACATTACTAACAATTTGCTCGTTAACGAAGAGTAAAAATCGCATAGTTATGTGAAGTACTGTTAAATTCTGTCGCGTTCGGAAAGTAGTATCAATATATAATTTGATCTAATTATGTTGTGATTGTTAAAAATGCGATTTAAATTGTGTCTAACACCATTTTAATGTAGATGTTACAACGTGTTAGGTACGGAGTTTCAGTAAGTGACGCGTTTCAATTTAGATTGTGCCATAAGGAGAAATGATAAATTCCATATATTTTCGGAAGGAGTAGTGAGGGGCATCACCCCACTCCTTTACCTGCGCTTTGATCTAACTTGGTTACAGTTGGTCCTATTGCTATGGAACGTTGACTCTTATTTAGGGCATATTATGTAGCTTATCAGGTGTACACGAGTCGCATAATTGAAAAGAGGGGCCTATGTGCTCGCAAATTTGTTTCTTAATAACTATTAATCCCTGATTGTTCGGGAGTTCGGGGGAATTTCCATTATGATTTATTGCGTATCACGCTTGTTGTACGAGTGTATGCGGATTACAAAGTGGACTAAAGGCCTACGTGTTATTCCCAGAACGTCCGACCTACCACAAAGGTGTAAAGTAACTGTCTGGACGGCCGGGAAGAGCCATCCAATTTAGATCGGAATCCAGTGGGAGGAGGCATCCAAAGGGACCGTACCCTCCTTAACGTACCACCAACCTCTCGGAGGCACTTACGGACCCACATGTTTATCGTGACCGTACTCCGCGTGAACATGGCAGTAGTTTTGGCAGCGAAGGGACTCGAACCCGGACCTACCTAGTGCAACTCCCGCGCGCCTACCTAGTGCAACTCCCGCGCGCTAACCACTGGGCTACCGCGCCCAAGCGGCCTATGTATGTCGTGTTCTGGCACAGGAATAAACTTATAGAGCTGTGTAAATGGTCGCGAAATGATAGCGGAGCTACTGAGCTCGCGCATCCAACTCCAACATTTGGCGAGCGTCAGCGAGCAGGGGCCGTAAACGTAAAATATCAAATTCTATGGGGTAAACAAAAATGCTCTTTTTCGTGTCATTATATTTATCTCCAAATATATATTTTTGCTTAGACAATGATCAAAATATTTGATAAAAATAATAAAGTTTTCCAGCAAGTATTTTTCAAAATCTTTAAAAAGCATCTTAAAATTGTAACGCATGATTGAGATAAATTGTATACATTTATTTAGATTAAATGTCATAAGAACACCGCGTATACTTACATAAATATTATTTAACATCCCTGAAAACAGTTCTCAGTAAACAATATCCTAACTTGTCTGTCTAAAAGCAATTAATCCTGTTCTGCAATGCCCATTGTTGCGCATTTTTGCTGGAGGAATGCAGAGATAATTAAATGTTCCTTGATGTGGCTATCCATTTTTTCTTTTATACCAGGTAGAATATTTTTAAAAATCCTCATTATTAGATGTTATGAATATGAGAAATACAAGAGGTGTTTTACAAGATTATTTAAAAATCATTTAGTATAATACACCGTTTTAAATGCAACTGATGTATAGATGTGAGGACGAAAAAGTTTTGCGTATGATGTAATCTCTTGTATGTAGTTTTCTTGACATTTAGGAATATCTGCAATTTGAGAATTTTCTAATTTTGGCATGGAAGTTCGTATATGTATTTGATGTTCAAAGTGTAATATAGTTGCATATGTAGGATTGATGAATTATCATTTAGTGAATTTTCCAGAAAGTTTTCAATGATGATTACGAGTGTAAAGAATTTGCGTATTGACATATATTTCAAACGGAAATAAGTGTGATGATTTACTACACACATACTGTAAAGAACTTAACAGCCTGGGAACAGCGGATTTTAGTACTGGTTAGCCGACTCTACTCCAAATTAACCTACTTTAATGGAATTCCAAGCTTACATCCTGCACCATCTAATGAATGTTGGGTTGGCGCACGGATTGCTAATCAGATTGAACACATTTTGCTAGTTTTAATTAGCCTGCTGATGCTATATTTGTCTCGCAATTTATCTTCTTGGGTAGTCATTGACGAAAATCGGCGTTTTTCTTTGAAACCTGTAATCATCATCTAGTAGTCCACGGAATCTGTACTGGTCGTATTAGAATCACTTTCAGACCACCGACTTCCTTGTCCTAACCTGAAAAGTTGATTTTTGGGGCATTCATTGTACAGAAGTTTGCTTTCCCTGCCGGACTGGAACCACGTATTTTCGTAACGTTGAGCCGACTCTCTCCCAATTGAGGGTGTATAATTCCGATTTGTAATTGTTAAAGTAGACCCTGCCACTTATCATTTGGTACAATCAAAATTATTTCATAACGTTGTAATTGCTTTTATAATGATTCAAAATTCCTGACTGGCAATTTCTGTATCTAACTTATAGTTAAATTTATGCTACATCCTCAGAACAGACAAAACAATATGGTTACAAATTTCTCTTTCATGCACATCATTATGCACAGACTCGTTATACGGACAAACTGAAATTTTAAAACCACTGAACTTCACTGCAACTGAATGGCATTTTAGACGAGGACTTTGTACTGCACACTAAATTTAAACTTCAGTGAATTCAAACTGTAACTTAAACGGACATTTTTAAGTAATACTTAAAACTGTACAGTATGCACTGTACAGTATTCACTACACTATTTTAAACTATCAATTAAACTGACTGACTTTCATCTGTTGCACGGGGGTAATCTGTGGTCTCCTCCTGGCTCCTATTGATTTTGTTACATCTGTATGCCCATTGGTCCACTGGCATCTGGGAGGAGGCCAAAGACTGGTTCCTATTTCAGAGTTCGCGGAACCAACCGCATCGACTAAGCTCATAGTTCTTACGTGCCGTGATGTCCTCATTTATTGCCTTGACCTTAAATTATTGTCCGACCTACAATAAAATGTGGCGCCTTCTTGTCTGAGTCTTGTACCAGTTTGGTGATTTGCTATTTTTAACAAACTGTAAATACGTTTTAATCCCACTGTATCACAATCCTGATTCAAAAACAGTTCAAAATATTGAAATTATAACGACTATATTTAAAAATCTAAGAATCTGATCCAAAAGCAAATTACATATCCTTATATGACGTTCAAAGGGCTATAAATTACTTTTATATTATATATTACTTCTAGAAATTTTAGATTTTGCGATTTAAGCAAAAATAATCTGGGAAAATGGAATGGAACATATTCAATCTTCTTGAAATTCATAAAACGATTTCTCAAAAACTACAAAAGCGTTGGAAACACAAATTATAAATCTAGAAATTGGATTTCCAACTGAACATTGTTGTCACTTACTGTTTATAGAAAGCTTTTATAGTTTAGAATATATTTCGAGAGAAAATAAGCAAAGTGAAGCAAAATCTTTTTTACTCTTAGTTTAGTTTAGTTAAGTCAACTTTTCGAATCTCAAAAAAATTCAAAATATAAAAGTATTGAAAGTATCCCTGTGTCTTTATACAGAGAACCATAATTCTGACAAAACAAATAAAAATGATTAACATTTTTTTTCTATGAGGTTCGGTAATATGTTGTCTAAATTGTTTACATTTTTCGTAACGCTCTGATTTTATCCAAAGATATCCCAATCATATTATGCGCATCAAAACAAATCACTGGTATCATGTATTTTCAAACATGGAATGGCATGTCACTATGTGGTGTTTGATGTTTTTCTTTTTATTTGCTTATCAGCATCATAAAGTTTACTCGATTTATGAAAAAATATATGGTTACGAAAAAATGCGGACTACAGTGTTGAATTTATTTTTAGAATATGAACGTATGGAGAACTAAAGTAATATTCCTACCAAGGGGGTCGTAAATTAGATCCCCCAATACCACTCCCCTGTCTACGTCACAGAACAACACAAGTAGTAACACACGTAGTACCAAGACAGGTAGTAACAGACTGTCTTCCAAAATTAAAAGTATTTTCTTAGAAAATAATGGGTATCAAGTTATGGAGAGGCATGTTGAGAATTGGGATGATTTTCCCAGAGAGTGAGCTGTTAGAAAACTGATAAAAATATTCAAAAACATATTTCTGAAAAACTGACTCCTTTGCGCTCATCAAGAAACAAAAATTGCTGACGGTGTCATATATATAAATCTAACAATATAATTTCCTATAAATACAAATAATGCAACAAATGAATATATACGCGCGGTGTAAAAACTCGTGAAAAGGGAAGGATCAATATTCTAAGTAATAGAGAATCATGTGTTACTGAAATCCCTTTTATTGCAGCTTTTTCTTGAATGGTACAATGAGTTACAAATATTTTTAATAAATACAGTGAAATACCGTGGAGCGTATCCTCTGGAATCGTGGGTGTACACGCCGGACACAAGAACGAGTTCGAGTTTCTGGATAACTTACGTTTATTTAAGAACACAAAGTAGACAGGGACAATATACATTCAAGCAGCACTTAAATGCTCCACCAATTTCACAAAATAACTTATATTATTCACAGAATGTTGACGAAAGTAATTTCACAAAGCAGCGGCTATAGTTACCGTATACCTTTCTTGTAGGTCGGGCGGTCTGGGTCTCAACAACAACAACAAAACAGCGGCCGCTATTTCAAAACATTGACAACAATCAAAGTCCAACGTAGCTCGTGTTACGGCAACACATCAACTCCATTATCCGACTCAGTGATAACTCCTATTTATAGTCTCTCCATCGAAAATTCAGAAAATTTCTATATTTCAAAGAGTGATCGTTCTAACGAGATGTTTCTGGAAAATTCAGGAAGTTGTCAAACGTCGTCAAATTGGCGATAAATCGCCAAATCTGGCAAATCTTCTCCGAAATTCGAAATTCTGGCAACCATAGATTGATGCCATATGAAAGAATACTCCCACCGTTGTCTTTTAGAGAAAACTCTCCGATGGGGCAAGTTGGTCTGCGAAAAACACGAAAGACAGGACTGGAGACGCAAGTCAGAGAATTTTACACGTTCGCAAGACTATATATTATGAAAACGGGAACCCTGAAATAATTTGCTAACCTAGCTACACCGCTGAGTAACTAGGTTAGTAACACTTTTAAAAATGTATGGAATTTAATGAGGCACATGTGGTTACGGATTAAATAAGTTTATCAAATTAGTGATTCTGTTGCAAGTCCTTAAAAAATACTTATACCATTGCTTAGGAGTTAACAAGAATCATTGCACGTTTTTCAGGAGTACTATTACTGAAAGTAATTTTATGTAACTCAAGTATTTCACATTTTATTTAGTTTCATTTTATTTCTGAATTAGTTCGGGCTACATGATGTGTTTTTGTTGTTTATTCGCTAACGAAAGTAAAATCCATAAATATAGTATAAAATTGAAATTTTTATTTTAAATTTATACGAATTAAATTATAAAAAATACGAGAAAAGAAATAAACACATTTCTTTCTAGGTCCACGAGTTGCTTTGTGTGACTGGAAGTGACAACGGGGAAGGTCTATCTGCTCGACTTATTTCTACTCTAGCCAAATAATGAAAAACGTCTCCTTTTGTTCAGAATGTCAATAGAATAAATCTGGTCACGTTCTTGGCTAAGTGCAATATCAATGTCTGAAAGAGAAAATTTTGCCGGACCATGCAAGTGAAGATTCTTTTTTAGACAATAAACTTCAGGCTGAACCGGAAATGGAGACGATGGTTCTTCATAGAACACGGTAAGATGCTTTTGAAAAGAATGTGAGCATTTCGCTTTTTTAAGGGATTGTATTTTTAACACCGAATGAGTGCTTCTTCTAAGACAAAAATAATTGAAAAAAATGTAGATTATTTAAAATATAAATAAAGCTTAAAGCAACTACATATTTATATATATTTAAATATATATATATATATTTAAATATATATATCTATATATATATATATACATGACAACGTGTAGAAGGTTTACAGTATAATTCCCATTACAATCCAATACCACCAAGGATAAGGCGCAAATGCAGATCACTATCCCAAGTAAAAAATATGAATATAAAGATAAAGTAAAGAAAGAAAACCACATGCAATGCAACTAATGATAAAGGAGGATTGCGACTCCTCATTCCCGTTTAAAGCAGCTTTCACAGCCCGGGCAACGCTCACGGAACCGTTGCATTGCAAAGGGTGAACCCCCATATGTGCATAGTCAGAAGCATTCATCAATGGAGAGACAGAGCGACCGAGAATGAAGGTTAAGATAGGAACTAGTGAACGGCCAGAAAATACTGCTTTAAGTAAAACACAGCTCGCACGTATAAGTCTGCAGCAGATCTGCAGTAACTATCTCAATCCAGCAAAATCCCTCTGGAATTCATTGGTTAAGTGCTTATCGTTGATAAAAGAATTATAATATTTCTTCAAGAAGTTGAGAGGGTAAACCTTATTAATGAACTCTAATATTTTTCCATTGTTACTGGAAATGCAATCCTTCATTAAAGTGTTATATACCAGATTTCTTTTGAAATGACCCAAAAGAATATTCCTAAACAGATTTCTAGATAGGTTCGTTCTCCAGTTGATAATATGGTTTATTTTAATCTTGTAACTAGCTCGTTTGTGTGGTGTAAACTCGTATTTATACCACATTTTTTGTGGTACTTAATAGTGATATCTAAGAAATCTATTGATCCATCCTCTTTACCACTGTTTTCTCTCAATTCCAGATTTTTGGGATAAAAAGATAAATCTAAACCTGGTGCAAATATTATAATTTTTTCTTCAACGATAAACACGTAACCGATGCATTCCAGAGGGATTTTGCTGGATTGAGATTTTGCTGGAAGCAAATTTTTCATATTCACGCCTGTTCGTTACGTGATAGCGCTATTAAGAGATTTAAAGGATTTGACGCGTGTGGATAGTTTTTGTTCCAAATGAAAGTTGTACAGGAAAGATTTAATTGAAGAACTTGAAATTTTCGGTATATCTCCCCGATATCACGCAGATGATTTTACGTGTGGCCGTATTATTGGAAAGATCGAAGAAGGGCGAAACATAACAGATGTTGCCAAGGGAGTTCGACGTCGCCCACAACGTTGTTTCACGGCTGTGGCAAGCATTTAAAAAAACTGAAATGTGTAGCAAGCGTCACGAGAGAGGTCGTGTTAGAAGTACGACACCTGCAAGAGACAGGTACATTGTCCTATCGGCAAACAGAGACCATCGCACCACAGCTTAGCAGGTGGCAAATCAATTTCTTGCTAGCATAGGACAGGGGATCTCCAGTAAAACTGTAACCAGACGTTTGGAAGTAGGAGGACTGTAATCTCCCAGACCTGTTGTGCGTGTGTCCCATTATCCAGACTGCACCGTATCGCTCGTTTACAATGGTGTCGTAAGCATCGTAATTGGACCGAACAGGACTGGGCTTGCCGACCGT
The DNA here is from genome assembly GCA_951213105.1 of Amaurobius ferox. Classification (NCBI taxonomy): domain Eukaryota; kingdom Metazoa; phylum Arthropoda; class Arachnida; order Araneae; family Amaurobiidae; genus Amaurobius; species Amaurobius ferox. The sequence goes on from OX578145.1 coordinate 31,290,443, forward strand.
TCTCAGATGAGAGTAGGTGCAGTCTGTCATCGGATTGTAGACGCTAACTAATCTGGCGTGAGAGTGGTACTGCTTATTATCCAGAAAATATCTAGGAATTAAATATATATATATATATATATATATATATATATATCACAAAAATTAATCACCTCATATTAATAATTAAGGCAATTTTTGTCCAGTACGTTACTTTCTTGACTAATTTAGGTAGGAATGCCTGAAGAAGGACATTTCTATCGTAGCATGACAGTCAACTTAATTAATGCTCAACTTACAGTGTCTTCAGATAGTTGTATCTTTTATTATGTCATAAATACAGGTTCTTTCGCTCTATATTTAATTGTCTTATTTAATAAAATATTTTACAGAATGCAAAATTCAGTGTCCTACAGATTTTAATTGATCCTTTCGTAGAAAGTCTGCAAATACACAAAGCCATGCATTATTATACTTATGATTATTCTCCACTTCAATATTTCCAATTTTTACTATTTGTGCCATTTGTTCATCAGTGATAACTTCACAGATTGTCTCCAGTGCGTCGTTATTAGATCACTGATTTGAAATTGTATCTGCAACTTCTAGCACCATACTTCTGGGTAGAAAGACATACAGCTGGGTAGAATCGCTATTTTCTTATAAAATAGCAACTGCTCAAATTGAATAACAATTTTATTTATTGTCGCTTAATAAAAAAGAAGGATTATCTTTACTTTTGTTCTGTTATACATTATACAAAATGCATTATTTTAAATTAATTTAAGTATTAATAATAAAATTATGGGTTGTTACGTTTCATAAATTGATCTGTCACTTCTACATTTTCAAACGCAAAATCCTCAGTAGACAAAAAATATTATAAAATTATATGAAAAAATCAGAGAAACCAATAAGACTTAACTGTGAAAGCTAAATAAAAAATCAATCATAGTTTCTTGCACTTATTATGCATTTTTGATTCGGTCAGTACGGAGTGACGAGTAAAAATTATATTTTATAGTTATTTTGATCCAAATGTAAATGGTTAGTATATGTTTTAAAAGATTACATCTGTATTTATGATAACAGATCGTTTATTTTTATTTCTGCAAAAATAAGGAACTCTTTCGTTTTCTAATTTGTATCGTCTACATTTTCAAAAGCAATAGACCACAGTAAGCAAAAACAATTACATGCAGTAAGTTTCTAAAGGAACAAACTAATTTCAGAAGTAATTTGATTTATGTTGAGCGTAAACAAAGTCTCGTGTGTCATTGCAACAAAAGAAAGATGCACAGATGGAAGCAAAAGTGCTGACTTTGTTTCTTTCCATCATTATGTACTCCCTCTATTGTCGCTGAAATGTTAATTTCACATTCTCTTTGCCTCATGACTAATAACAATGCTTTTTCTCCTGCTACACTCTATATTATCTCGGGGATTGGCAAAACAACAAAAAATATTAAAATTTGTTTTATTTTTCTTTACTGCGATTAATTGATCATTTTCTGAGTTCTACGACTAATAATAAATTATATTTCACCAGGAAAAATTAAATATTTTAATATTCATTTTGCTCAGTGAAAATGTTATTTAATTGAATTGAAAGAAAATCGAATACATAATAAAAAATATACTCACTTTCAATTTTGATTTGCTAACAGAACTTTGGAAAAATTTTATTATGTGAACTTTTCAAAAGAATGTTAGTAATAACTATACAGAATCTCTAGTGCTCAAAATGCTGCCTCCCAATGAAATGAGCTCTAAAATGATATCTCCCTTTTGCACTTACAAACAATTTTATTGGTCCTTGTCATCAAATCAAATTGGTGTAGTAGACTTATTGAAAGATCTCCACGACTAATAACGGGAAATAACAAAACGGCATTTTGTGCCATGCAAGTAATGTCAATAGTCATCAAAACTATTATTGAATTCAAAAACAGTCGATACTATTAATTTTGTATTATATGCTGCTTTAAAATGTGATTATATTTTAATAAAAATAACTCTAAAAGCAATAATGGACCATAATTTATTACTCTGTATATAGGAGGGCATTTTCTAATAAAATAAATGTTTAGAGTACTATGTTTAGAGTGCAGTATCTATGTCCTGTAGGTTGTTACTAGTTCTGCAAAATTACTGCCATTGAAGGTATCGTCAACCAAGTACCGATTTATTTTTCGAATTATCAATTAAACTTATGTTTTAAAACCTCTTGGGTGATGTTTACAGTTGCAAACAATATTAAATGTTAATATATAAGAGGAGCAGATTAATATTTATATCGCATCAAGCAATCGAATATGGTTAGTATCTAGTAAAAATACTATTTAACGAAGAACCGATGTAACTCAGAAACCAAAACATTAGATACGTAAATTTATATAACTAAATAAGTTTCTTGTTAACACCGCAGTTATTGCATATGTATTGCAGGAGATCGTTAACAAAAGTAAAATCAATCCTCCATTGCTATTTTCTGCACAGGTTAATGATTTGAAATTTATAAAATCTAGTGTAGAAATCTGCACAGGCTCAGGCATAGCCCATGGACTTGAGTCTGGTTAAACCCGTGGGCTGTTGTTGTTGAAACCCAGACCGTCCGACCTACCAGAAAGGTGTAAGGTAACAAAACCCGTGGGCTGTGAAGAGCCTCAATTTTCTAATACTGTTTCAGTCTCAGCGGGTTGGGCTAAGTTTTTTTAACAAATCGTGTCGAGACGGGCTGAATATAGTCAATGCTGGAAAAGTTCATAAATGGAATTGAGTTACATTAAATTAGTTTGTTGATTTCAGCTATATAAAGATAACTGTTTAGAAAAAATAATTTTACCTTAAATCTTTGTACACAGAATTTCAAAAAATCATATTTTAGACGTATTTAGATAAACTTTTTTACTGGCCCAACCAGATAAGACTCAATGGTAATACGGGCAGGGTTCGGGGACTACATTTCAAAAATTTCTTTGGGATCGGAATGGATTCTAACACTGATACTGTCGACCGGGTTCGACGAAACTCTACAATTTCCAACCGTCCAGAAAATCCTTTGGCTATTATAGACTGACAACTAACCTGGTGACAGTTGGCTTGGTCACTGTTGTACTAGTAAAATATTGTTTTTCCAAGCTATCGGCCCTGCATGACTCATTCCATCTACTAGACAAATGCGCAAAATTTGGGTGCAATGTTCACTTGATGACAGAGATTTTTTGGCTAAAATACACAGTTCCAATAGCTCTAATTAAGGTAAATAACCCCGCATGTCGTATGATAATATCTCTGTGTTCATAATGTTATTCCAAATTTTAATTTTTAATTATTATTTTTAACATGTGATTGTGGGTCATTTAAGATATTTTAATGTTTTTATTTTAAATAGTTGTTAATATTGTAATCGTGTTTTAGCTAACATCTGTTGTCTATTTCCATCTTGTGTATTTACTAATATGCATCAAAATATAAACCATATTTGTATTTAATTAAATTTACGTAAACATAAATAATTGCAGCGTATGAGACTGTTAATGAGTAATTAGTGTCAAAAGAAGACAATTAGTCTGAAAAGACAATCATGACCGTTAAAAATTCTAAACTGCGTTTTTTTCATAAGTTGGTAAACAGCATCTGTTCATTTTTTCAATTTAGAATAGCGAATTATGTTAACATAGTTGCAACAGAAAACATTATCACCTTTAACATGTGTTGTTGAAATATATAATGATGAAAGCGTGTTTGAACAATTTGAGAAAAAAGAGGAAATTAGCATAATTAAAAATGAATATTATATGCTTATATAATTGTTAACTCATCATTTGCTTGGAATATTTAAATTGTGTTATTGACATTAGAGACGCATTATGTTATACATTTTACTAAATTGATTTGGATTCATTTGCAATATTAGAGAGATCACGTTACCATGTTATTATTTATTCCCTTACTATTTTATAGTACATCAGCCTGCCAGAGACAGGTAACTAAAAATTTTAAAATAATTCGAAAACTTTTTCTAATAGATTTTATCCTGATTAACAATGTATGGCGTTTAGTGTCGAAGACGGTTTTAATCAAAATCAACTCAATTATGTTCTGTCCCTTAGTGGATATTGTTTCGACATATTTTGGGAGGTCTACAAATATTTAGACATTTCTTCCTAGGGAGATCGAAATTTTTCGTTCTGCTTCGTGATCGATACTATAAATATGCAATTATTTTGCATTCTATATCACCGTAAGTGACCTGGAAGGCTGATGAGAAGGTAGGTGAACTAGAAAGTCACGATAGATCTGAAGAATATTTTTGAATAAAAAATATTTCCTCTGTCTCAATTGGAAATAAAAAAATATGGCTCCGCTTGGTTCTGTCCAATGGTTAGTACTATTAGAATGTCATCGAATGTCTGGATAACCAAACATGCGGGTTTTTAGATAGCATATACATGGCTTGTTGCTAACGAAATGTTAGAACATACTATGCTTTCGTGCTCCCATCGTAGTTATCGAAAATGACGAAACAAGAGCACTGAGAAACCGACCATTTATTGCACTCGAAGTGCGATTTCAGGCTTTGAAAATGTCACCAATCGGACTCTTCTACGACTAAATTTCGGGCAATGCGAACACAATGGTATTTGCAGTAGTGTTGAATACATGGGTAAAAGGGCAAGTAATGTGCAAGTACAGTAAAAGTGTAGAGAACATTTCAAAGAATGAAAAAGTTCAAAAATCAACAAAAACACATAGTATGCTAACTCCAGAAAAAAACTGATAAGAACTGATGACGTCTCTTAATATTTTGAAAGCTTTTGGAAGACTCTACGGCAGGTGAACAATGTCAGTAGAAGCGTCTTGAATATCGAAAATATGTACAGCGTTCTGAACAGCGAGCGTCCTGATGCAACATTACCCGGATTTTCTGATAATGGCCGAAATGAGATTTGCATCGGATGTTGATAAATATTCATTATTTTATTCTATATTGCGTAAGCACCATTTGTCAATCATCATTCTGCCATCTACGAGTCTTCATTGGTACTGTTGCATGATTCCGTTTGAGGTTCCGGGATTGTCTTCATATGCAACACCAATTAAGCAACTTGGAGTTTAAATAAGTGATGATCTGATTCTTCAGCGGAGTATTCTAGCCCTGAAAGTTCAGTTTCGGATCTGGAAGGACTTGGACCATTTTCAGATTCTATAAAATTTTTTAAGAGCGGGTTTTGTTTCTAGTGTTCTTGATGGGGATTTTTTAACCACGAGATGGTTTTTTTTTGTAAGATTTGGTTTAGCGCACTAAAATGTGGGGCTTCTTTCATATGTCTATTCCAGCGGTTCTCAACCTCTGGAGCGAGCACCATAAGGGGGTTCAAAATGACTAAAAGGGGGGCAGTAGGTATATACTTATCTGGAAAGCCTGGAAAGGACCGATTATATTGTTTTTTATGGCTGTTGTAGCAGAGATTTTTAAAATGAGGTGCGGCTTAAATCAAAATTGAAAAGGGGAGGGGGAATAAATACAAAAAGTATGAAAAACACAGGTGTACCCCATAAATATTTCCAGTTTTTAAATTATTGTTGATTTGTTCTGCTTCCTTTGTACTGGGTTGACGGCCTTTTCCCCCCTGCCTCTAAACCATGGATGAGCTTCTTGGCGTGGGTTATGTAATGTAATGTAATGATACATATTTCCTTAACATTGAAAATGCATATATATATATATATTGGAGTTGGTAGAGTGCACACCATTTGTCGATACTGCATGGGCAGAATCCAGTGCCTTATAGAGAAACAATGACAGTATTTCAAATAACACTGCAAATAACTTGTACTCATCAGAAATACTTTATTGTATAAAATGACTTTTAGGCAATATGTCTTAATACATTTAACAACATATTGTATATTCTACATGTAAGGATATCTTCTGATCGCATTTTTGTATCGTATAAATTTTCTATAACTATTTCGTGCGTATAACTCATCTATCTTATTGCAACATTCTGTGCCCAAAACCCATCAATATTGCAGAAGATTACTTAAGAAAATGAACATGCAATATGTTAAAGCGCAATGCTATATTTCTCTTAAATATGTATTTCCTGGATTCCCATTATTACTTGATATAACAAGTGCACGATGTATTTCTTTCTCTGGAATCTTCCCCCACTATGAAAAGAGCAATTAATCATTGTAAAACATGATTATATAATGTGACTTATTAAAACTATATTTTTTTATTTTTAGAGCCTGCAATAAACCATGTTTTTATGGAAAATCATTTTTTGCGACCATTGTTCCTTATACATTATATTTTTACTTTATTTTTATATTTTGATGAATTTACTATCAATATATTTCAAAGTATAATTTCTGACTGCGTATTTATCAGAACTTCTTATCAGAATTTCTTTTCATTATTTAGGAAGCTGAACAAAGAAACATGGAGAAATGATGCACAGAGAATTGAGCTCGATATTTAGGCTGTCTTGATCGGTTACACGTAATTGGTTTCTGTCGTGTGTAAATATCTTGCAGTTTCCTTTTAAAAGTATCCAGCAGAAGGGATTTCAGCATGATCATATTTTTATGTATAAATGAAATACACTCTACTCCTTTCAAAGCATCTAAAACTCAATTCCATGGATTTCAAGAATTAATGAGTCATTGAAAGCGATAAGCTCAAACAGTTGTTACGTTAAAATAAAAGGGATATAATAAGGGGATTAAAAATATTTACATGTATAAACTGGTTTTGGAGCATTTTCTATGCAGAATGATACGCTAGTCAAAATAATATTAGGTGACAAAATTGAATTGCCGATATTGCTATACGATAAATTCTAGATTGCCCAAGATAGATATATCGATATAAGAGAAATATTACTTAAAATGTGTATGCATGAGTGTATGTATGTATGTGTCTGTAGTGGAAAAAACTAAACGTTGGTCAGCCGCGATATTCGGTACTGGTTTAACTTAACAGTTACCATAAACCTCATTAACTGTTTTTTTCAGAAGCACAATTTTGAGGAATTTTCACACAAATTGGTTCCTTGGCGATCGAAAATATTATCATAGAATTTTCCATCATGACATCTTCAAAAAGATAATAAAATATTATTTTAACCTAACGATTTATGAACAATATCCTTAGGATGATTTCTTAATATTTAGCCATTTGTTTGTTCAATCATTGAAATATACATGTTTTAGGTAATCTGACTCTTATTTCGTCGCGTCCGAAAATGGAAGATTTTCACAGTTTTATTGTTTAGCCAAAATATATGTGCATTCTAACAAAATAAACATTATTTACTTACTGTATTTTCTTGTTTTTTATGAATTTTCAATCGAAATCATGCACTTTATTTTCTATTCTCCGACAGAGAGCTTCATTCTTCGGATAGCGGCTTACTATACATTGAGTGTTGCAACTAACTTAACATCCTGTCCCTTCTTATGGAAATATTGACTTATTAATCGTGAAAATATTGTTGGAAAGCATTGATTGATGTGTCGTAAAAGCATTGTTGGAAAGTATTAATTATTTATTGTAAATGCATTGTTGGGTTTTTATTCAGAAGATAAAGATAAAACTCTATTTCATGTGCAGCGTGCGCAGCAGTTAATATTATCTTCGATTTTTTTTAAAGTGAAGCAGGTCACAATTATACCTTTTAAAAAATGAGTGAATGAGAAAATGAGTCAAAATCGTTTATCCCCTAAGATGTCCAGGTAAAGCGCTATAATTTCTATTTGGGTTAGAAGATACATAGATAAGATTTTTCTTCTTACTGTTGAAATTGCCATATTTTCACTGTGCGTACTTTGCGTTAGTGTGCAACCGAAGCTAGCTTCATTCCATCGCACGCCACTTAATTCAATTAGTCCCTGCATAAAATATCGGAAAACTCGGGGTGCATTTACTAGTTATCTATAAAATTCATGATTTTTTTTATAAATAAACGATCTGCAATGTTTTGTGAAAATTGGATAATGCTTTAGAGCCAGTACAAATGTTTAGAGCCAGTACAAATGAACTAAATAGTTGGCATGCACAGATATAATCGCTTTCTTGTAAAAAGGCATTTTGAATACATATTTAAATTTTTCCGAATGCTATAATCCGAGATTGAGACAAATGCCTCAAAAATCAAATCGAAACATAACAGTGCTGCTTCTTTACTTATTTTGTCCACATTTAGCACATATTTACTACGCTTGCATCCAAAAAACACACATTCATATACATTCAAAAGCTGTTGAATTACATTCAAGAAGTCTTAGAAATGTTTTTTTCAAAATCTGCAAATCGAAAATTAAAAACACATTTTTAAAAAAATAGTGCAAAAAGAAGTATAAAGTCTAATTTGATTCAACATTCCTTTCATTCACATTTTTGGTATTGCTGTCAAAATTAATATTTTAACATTGTTTAAACAGGAAACACAAAATTTAATAAACATTGCGTTTCGGCCAAAAGTATACAACACATTTCATAAACTCTAAACATAACGTTTAAATATAATGCCTCATGGTCTTCTCTTGAACATCATTATGTAATCCAACCCCACGTACTTAACTAATGTTTATCTACAACAACCTAAGTGCTTTCGCTCCGTTAACATACTCAGCTCATGTTGAATACCAGTGTTGGATCCATATATTACAAGACCTTTGAATGGTTGCCTTGTAGGAAAGTCCAATTCAATTCCTTATACATTTACCTTGAGATGACGCGTTCGTCCGCTTCTTAAGCAGTATAAATATTATGGTTTTTATTCAACGGAAATTAAAAATATATTAAAACGCCTGCCACCTTTTGTATATATCACACAATCCGATTTAAAACAAATCTGATGTGGGCTGCATATGACTTTCACTGCCTAATGCAGGTACTCTTTCAATGCGAAATAATAATGGGCAAAAAGCAAGGCACAATGCTTTTAAAGTTGAAAAGTACACATACATTTGGCGTTTTTGTGGATGCTAACTTGTAAAACTATTTTAAAGTACCGGATTAACTGATAGTTCCTAGAAATATAACTTGACAAATGCAAATATTCTAACATATGATAATCAATATACTTCGTTATGTTAAAATATGTTAATAAAATTTCATCAATTTGATGTCATTTTCGTAACTTTAGTGTCATTTCTGCCAATTTGTCGATATTTTTGTCAATTAGGCCTTACATTGAAAAGTCGTCAGGTTAGCGGTTTTCCGCAAAATAAGTCGCTAGTGTCGCCAAATTGTTGCCATTTATTCCATGGTGTATGGCATATACTCCTGTTCGATTTTATGTTTTTTTTTTCAGATATATTTATTTGAGAAAAAACAATATTTCGAGAACGGCTCAAGCTAATGTTCTAAAATTTATGTCATTCAGCTTTTAATGAAAAATACACCCCACATGGTTATTTTTTAACCTTTGAAGCTCTGATTTTGGTGGTATTTCTTTCAATTCATTAGAAATTCTGTGGACATCTAAACGTTCGATTGCGTTTAATATCAAAAGAGTTCCAGTATTTACGGATCGAAATAATCTTTCCCAATCGCATTCGAAACTCCCCATTCGTCCGTGATATATTGCATATATGGCAACCATAGGCTCACAGACACACACAATCAAAGACTATAACAGACACAAACACTTTAGCACGTTCGATTTGAGTTCATGTTCGTTTGATTCGAAATGCTTGAAAAGTGCTCTGATGTCAAAAACTCGAATTCCAAATTTCACCTCTGTCACTTTCCCAATATTATACAGGGTTTCCCCAAAACATTGACCTCGCTTTTATTCCTTAAATATTGATCTGAGACATATATAATACATTGCAAATTTGCGTAAAAAAGGTACATACTTTTATGAAATCGATTAAAATTTGCAAGGGGATTAAATTTTAAGAAATACAAAATTTAAATTTTTATACAGCCCCCGTACAAAAACTTTTCCAATGAGTTAAATGTGCCCCACACACTAACGAGGTGACATAGAGAATATCAGTATTTTATCATAAAAAGCCCCAGAGATATGAAAAGACAAAATTGCTGACTTAAACCAATTTTTGATGCATCAACATGGGTTCTCAGAGGGGAAAAATCATGTCGACAGATCGCGTTTCAGTGGTCATACACAAATTACGAAAGAAAACAATGATTACATAAATAAATAGCAATTTTGCTATTTATTGATACAAAAGTATCTATACTGTGTAGAAATAATAACTTTACACAAATATTACAAAGCTTGTTCAAAATGTTTTCCATCCATGCCAAAGATCCATTAAATATAAGAGGCAAATATTATTTGCCTATGATGCATTTCTGCGTTGCGTCATTTGCACTTTTTGCTGTAAACATTTACATTTTATTGTCTGATTAATCCCTCACTAACTTTGTTCAAACATATCTCTGGAACTTTTTATGATAAAATGCTGAAATGTTGTACATCACCTTGTTAGTGTATGGGGCACATTTCACTCATTGGAAATGTTTTCGTATGGGACCGTATAAAAATTTAAATTTTGTATTTCTTCAAATTTAATTCTCTGAAATGTTTTATCGATTTCATAAAATTCTGTACCTTTTTTTACGCAACTTAGTAATTTATTATATATGTTTAAAATTAATATTTAAGGAATAAAAGCCGAGGTCAATGTTTTTGGCACACCCTGTATAATACTTTTACTATACTTTATTCTATGTATGTAGCGAAGGTAATAATTAAGCTTATGGCAGGTTATTAAATATTTAGCACAGAGGTTTTTTTTCTTTCGATCTAGACAGTCCTACCTACCCGAATATGTAAGGTATCTGTTTGGAAGATTGGGACAGTGTCACCCAATTTAGGCTGGGAACCAATGGGGCCGACATCCACACAAACTATACCTACCTTCCCTTAGCACCAACCTCTTGGAAGGATCTTCACACCACATATTTAGCATGTCCGTACACCGTGAGAAAACAGGGACGGTTTGGGTATAGCCGGGAATCGAACTCGTGTCCTCCGAGTGCAATAACCGTGCTCTAAAAAATGAGCTTTTCAGCCATCCTGCCAGTTTGTTATATAACTAGTTTAAACAATTCCTGCATTGTATTTCTAGTACTATATATCCTTATTGACAATTAGTTTTATATTATATTTTCGCCTATAGTGTTTACAATGTATTTCAGCACAATGGTCCAACATTTTAGGCTTCAGTAATGGGTTTATACATACACTTCGAATTCGAAAGTTTATTAAAATTAAATTATACAATTGTTTCATATATATTTTCCTCGTAAATGGCATTTTAGAAGAATAGGAGGCCAATATATTATAGACCTTTTAGAAAAAAAAATCATATGGATTTCTTTGAACCGTTCCATATTTCCTTATTTTTCTATTTCTCTTTTGTGCTACTAGGTGGAGCCACTGCATTCCGATGTTGGTTACATATTTCAGTGTTTTGGTTACATACTTCAGTCAACATTTAAAACGCTGTCTTTAATGAGGTTTTATCATAAGAAAATATGTACCAATCTTAATTGAACGTTTTTTAGATTTCTTAAAATCCGTTAAGATAAAAAAAAAAAATCGACGCACCAAGAAAGAATTATCCAAATGAGACAAAATTTGGTAGAGTAATGTGAATGTATAGAAAAAGAAATGATTTGAATTTCAGAATAATTGGATGTTTTATTCCAGTGGAAGATCTACACAAAGTGAGCACATCAATATGCCGATGCTCCACCTCTGGCCTTGATAAAAGCTGTTACCCGACGGGGCATTGATGCATAAAAGTTGCCGAATGGTGTTCTGAGGGACTTTATTCCAAATGACTTGCAATTGACGAGTAAATTCGTCTGTATTCCGGGATGGTCGCAGGCGACGTCCCATCTCAACACAAATGTGCTCAACTCCAAAACAACCGAGAGATCTGGGGGATCTCTCGGCTAAGGATGTGTGCCGTAAGAACACAGACCATCAATAGAGATGCGTGCTGGACTGGCATTATCTTGCTGAAAAGTGAACCCGGAGTGTCGCGAAAGGAATGACAATACAACAGGTCATGGAATATCGGCAAATTACCGCTGTTCCGTGATAGTGCCACGAAGGACTATCAAATGGGTCCGACTATCAAACGAAATGGCATCCCAGACCATTCCTCCCTGTTGTCGGTCAGGGTGGCTTGTGGCAGTAAGAGAATGATCCTAATGATTTCCGGTTGTCTCAAGACACGTCTGCGCTGGTCGTCGGGACTCATCACTGACGACAATTCGTTCCCACTCCGAGCAATTTCACGTTGAACTGGACCGACACCATTGCAATCACTGTTGACGGTGCATACTGGTCAGTGGTAGGTGGCGTAGTGAGCACCGCCAGTTTAGATTCCGCTCCCGTAGTCTACTATTAATGGCCCGGATGGTCACTTGTTGTCACCGTGTTTGTTATACGTTCGATAGTTGATAACGTCGAATCTCGTGCTGTAACAGCTGCTCTGACAATCACCCAAATCTTCCCCTTCTGTCGTCGCTCTAGGCCATTCGCTGCCCGTTTGCCGTTGAAATCTGCCATTCCGACCCATTCCTGCCAACATCGTCTAATTGCTGCATCGCTCTTACACGAATGCCGAGCATTCCGTCAGTGTGTCCATCCAGACTTAGCCGTCCGACTGCACGCCCTACTTCAAACTCCGTCATATTCTCGCAGTGGCCGCAAAGTCGCCGACGAGGCATTATTACAATCAAGTACGTAAACGCAATCGAAATCGACTGCATGTTTAGTTCCTGAAAGCGAGGTTCTCTCCTTATATACACCACCACGGCGCTCAGTTTCAATGCGCTGTAGGTTCGGCTATTCATTCATTGGCTGAGAATTTTTAATCATTTGCATATTCAGTCGAAAGGTGCTTGCATGTAAAGTTTCATTACTATAAGATTATTTTGCAGGGTGCGTCGATATTTTTATCTTAGAATATATATCCGGCAGGGGGATGGCTTGCGTAGCAATCAGGGGTGGATCCTCTCTATATATAAAAACAAAACTGAAGCCATTTATATATCAAAATGCATGTAAAACCCCACTAACGACATCTCACTACCCTTTTATCTACTTCTGCAATCTAAAACTAAATAAATAATATAAAAAAACTATTTACAGTTTCATTATTAAAAGAATGCATACATATTTTTTGATAGCTTTTATATTTCTTTGTTACATATATTTTTTAAAACACATATTAATTATTTGCGCACAAGCTCCCTTACATATTATTTATGATTTTTGAATTTGAATATCTTAAAGTATACACACCACTTATATTGCGTTAATGTTTACGTATAACAACCATTAGCGCTCTTCTTCCGACAACAATTTCAGCTACGTCCTGCTTTAGTGTTAGATCCATTTATCATGGAACTATTTAAAACGTTGCTTTCCAACAAAGTCCCTTTTAATATCTCGACAAATTCACTTAGTTCAAGAAAGCACTTTAACTCCAGTGGAAGAGATAAAAAGTGCAACATTTTTGGTGGCGTGGGGGATAGAGTATTTATCTCAAAAAAGTATCTTAAAAACCTATCTCAAAAACTTAAATTTCATGTTCAGAATTTATGTTTGATGATTTTATCTCAACCAAAGTATTGCATCTAAATATGTTTCATTTATATGGAAAAGAAACGAACATTCATAATAACAAAATTGCATATTTAATATTATTTATATTTAAACAACATATATCATATCTGAGATGTGTAATGAAGTAAATGTAATACGCAATGTAATATTTAATATTTAGGTTAAATATAATTATATTAGTCATGTGGTGAACAAATAAAACTTAACTTATTGTTGGCTATTGTACTTATTGAATTGTTCATAATTAACGAAGTCGTTGATTGTGCATCGTGAAACCTTAAAAACGCATTGCGTTGTGGGCCGCGTAAGTCCACCACATTAATCCTCAGTGCGATTTCCTGTAATAGAATAATTATTAACATAAAGCTACTAAATTAATTGCACCGTTTTTAACTTCCAAAATAACATTATTTATTAACAACATTTGTTTAATTATTAAATTGATTACAATAATTATAACATAGCGGAGGAGATAGGACATGTGAGATTGGTCATGTGAGATCGGACATGTGAAACCAGTAAGTTATTATTACCAAGATGTTCTATGACCTGCTACAATAATTTATGGGCACACACCTTCAATTTCGCCGTTGGTAATTGACCACAACTCTTGCATCAGTGTATATCGTAGTGGCACTAACTCTAAGTATTGTGTTCCTACCCGTACTCCATCTGCTCATTTCGTTGAAGTCCATATCAGGACATTTTTTGTAGACTGTTTCTGGAATCCCTGTGCAACTCACTCTTACGGAATAATCGTGACATTCTTCTGAATTTCTCCTCTATTCTCTGTGGCTATATTTAGCGGAATACTTCTCTACTGCATCTCTGCGGATATGAATCTTTCGTAGAAGTCGTGCCTATAATTTTTAGTACCTATCGGTTGTCTCTCCTTCTGCCTGAGGTCTGCAACGCCCATTCGGCTACCATTGGCGGACCTTAGGTAAACGCTATCAGACATCATCAATATTGGTCAACGCTTTAAGCCAATCTCGTGGCTATACGTTAGCCTCTTAAGTTTATGGCCTAATTGACCTCTCGGGTCAAAGTGTTGTAAGAACTGGCGTCCTTACGTCTACTGCCATTGTCCAACATTACAGTCTTAATACATAAAGAACATGAAACTGTCTGACATATTCCTGGTCTTAATGTGATTCGGTAAGCTTCTGGCCACTTTGTGAAGCAGACCACTACTATTAGGATGTACTGGGTCTTGTCTGCAGTTCATGGTAGTGGCCCCTAAACAAGTCAATTGTCCTATATGTATTTGGGAATAAGTCACATCTCACTTGTTTATTATTTGTATCTTCCCTAAGGAAATAGTGAACGCTTCCTTTAAAATATAGGTTCATTAATTAGTCACGAATATATGGATTTTAAATACTATTTAACAAACAGTACATGCTCATTTTAATTCAGCATTGACATCTGCTTGATATTCTTAAACTTATTGAACTTATAATAACAAATGAACTTTATTTTGTCACACAATAAGTACAATTACATCTTATGAATGAATGCATAACAGTGGGGCAAGAAATTGCGAAAAAGGCTCTTTAGTTGGGCCTAACGGATCCACGGCCCCCAGCCAAACTGGGAACACTTTAGCATAAAATCAATATTCAGAGGCAGAACAAAAGTCATAAGAAAATAAAGTATTAAACAACGAGGAATACAGGTAGCAAAACAATTAAACAATAGATCAGCAAACCGATCAGACTTTCAACAGAAATAGCTTTGAGTACTATTTAAACTTATTTTCGTAGTTCAGCGATTTTAATAAAGGTGGAAAACAATCTAGAGCAGGTAGAATTTATATTTAGATATTGGCTATTTGCATGAGAAAAGGGGGATAAACTGGCTTCACCAACAAAAAAACTGGCTTCACCAACACAAAATCTCTTCACCATCAAAAAAAAATCTGAGGTGGGCAACACATGACTTTCCTTATATAATGTAATGAATTTACTACTTCTACAGTAAAAAAATAGGTTTTTCTTACAGTAGATACTAATATTCTTTCCAAGATATTGAATTTTCGACAATTAGTCGACATTTTCAATGATTTAACGTCATTTGTATCCATTTGGCGAGATTTTCGTTAATTTGGCAACATTTCAAAAAGTCGCCAAGTTGGCGACATTTCGCCAAATTAGTCGCCAAAATTTCGCCAAGCGTTATGGACGAAGAAATAAGTTGTTCTTACAGCAGAAAAATGACTATTGGCGTTCAAATACAAAAGTGTTACTCAAAGTATCTTTTTTCATGAATGGAACAAGCTAGATCTACGAGAATGATGTCACCCAATTTATCACATGGTATTACATATGAAAAGTGAACATGTTTCTCAATAGGAAATATTTTTTTTCATTTTATATGACTTTTTAATATTTTTTTTTGAAAAATGTGCAATATCTCGAGAACGGTTCATGTTAGCGTTCTAAAATTTATGTCAATCGTTTCCTAATGAAAAATTACATAAGAAATGTCTATTTGCGTAACTTTATTAGCGGTTTTGATTTTTTTTTGACGATTTTTTCAAAATTTTATTAGAAAATTTCGGGGGGTTCTGAACATTCGATTACGTATAAAAACAATAGTCTTCCAGTGTTTACGGATTGTGATATTAGTACCAAATTTGGCTCGAATCGGTCCAATCGTTCGTCAGTTATCATCTCCACACGCACACACATTAGGCCAACGGCCGTACCGTGCTGAAAACACCGGTTCTCGTTAGATCACCGAAGTCAAGCAGCATCGGGCGCGGTTAGTACTTGGTGGGTGACCACCTCGGAACACCGCGTGCTGTTGGCCATCTCGGATGCGGTATCCCCGTGGTTTGCGCGCTAAGATTTGCACGCTTCCACAAATGCCGCCGTGTTCATGCGGAGTACGATCACGTTAAACATGTGGGTCCGTAAGTCCTTCCGAGAGGTTGGTGGTAGGGGAAGGAGGGTACGGTCCCTGTGGATGCCTCCCCCACTGGGTTCCGGTCTAAATTGGGTGGCACTTCCCGGCCGTCCATACAGTTACCTTACACCTTTCTGGTAGGTCGGACGGTCTGGGTCTCAACAACAACAACAACAACACGCACACACACACACACACACACAGACATCACTTCAAAAATGTTTGATTCGTGATCAAGGATGCTTGAAACGTGCTCTCCCGTCGAAAACTCGATTTCGAATTTTCGACCCGGTCACAATACTTTCCTTATACATTATGTATATAAGGAAAGTAATATATAAAAAGTACTGGAATCGCGTCAAAAATCATAACTTGAGTTTTCGACAGATTTCCCTCGAGTTTTCTCCTTCGCGTCTCTCGAGTTTCTTTTGTATATACAAAAAACCATAGCATTCAAAAATATGCAATTTGGTACATTTGTAGAGAAATGATATGGAAATACGTGAAATAAATCGTTTTTCGTTTTAAACTTTAGCTAAAATAAAACAGAATGGCAGATAAAATGAAACAGACAGAAGAAATTCAAAATGCCTATAATTTTCCATACTCTTTAAACTTGAAGTCCTAAATTGATTTAATCCCATCAAAAATGCTATAAGAATATATATATACATTTTTTTATTATTTAATTCGGAAATTATTTAATTACATTATCAATAACACATTTCATAAACACATTGGATTTAATTATGTTTCTAAGCAACATGATATATTTTTCTTTAAAAAATATCATTATAAAAATATTGTCTAATAATGATGATAACAATGATGATAAAGATTTTATAATGATGATGTCATGGTAAAAATATTGTCTGCATAATACTATATCTATGAATTTATATCTCGATAATCCCTGGTCCAAGAAAAGTGAAAAATGGACAACATTTTAAGTATGATAATTCCCGGTTACCCACAAAATTGCATGACATTCGGTGCAGTCGTTCGTTCTCTCGTGATGATGACAGAAACACACATACACAAACACAAACACACATACAGAGTTATTTTCAATGTTATTTATATAGATTGCATAAAATACTATAAGGCCAATTTGGTTAATTAAGAAATTTGTAATATTAAATTAAACGTAATAATTTGTAAATTAAGTGTAAGTAAACCCCAAGACTTTCCAACAACTGGTCTAGCGCAATCAACAACTTAACTCTGGAATTTTGATGCAATAAAATATTAAAATGTCATACCGTTTGGGGGGTAAGAATGAAATCGTCTTTCGCCATAGAATTTAGATGCAATAACACATATAAATGGCATGCCGGTTGGATGGTAAGAATGACATTGTCTTTATCCATAGAATTTAGATGGAATAACAAATTTAAATGTCATGCCGGTTGGATAATAAGAATAAAATTGTCTTTCTCCATAGAATTTAGATGAAATAACACATTTAAACGTCATGCCGGTTGGGTGGTAAGATTGAAATTGTCTTTCTCCATAGAATTTAGATGAAATAACACATTTAACCGTCATGCCTGTTGGGTGGTAAGAATGAGATTGTCTTTTTCCATAGAATTTAGATGAAATAACACATTTAAGCGTCATGCTGGTTGGGTGGTAAGAATGAAATTGTATTTCTCCATAGAATTTAGATGAAATAACACATTTAAATGTCATGCCAGTTAGGTCGTAAGAATGAAATTGTCTTTCTCCATAGAATTTAGATGGAATAACACATTTAAATGTCATGTCGGTTGGGTGGTAAGAATGAAATTGTCTTTCTCCATAGAATTTAGATAAAATAACACATTTAAATGTCATGTCGGTTGGGCGGTAAGAATGATATTGTATTTCTCCGTAGAATTTAGATGCAATAACACTTATAAATGGCATGACGGTTGGGTGGTAAGAATGAATTTGTCTTTCTCTATAATTTAGATGAAATAACACATTTAAATTTCATGCAGGTTGGATTGTAAGAATAAAATTGTCTTTCTCCATAGAATTTAGATGCAATGACACTTTTAAATTGCATGCCGGTTGGGTGGTAAGAATGAAATTGTCTTTCTCCATAGAATTTAGATGGGATAACACATTTAAATGTCATTCAGGTTGGGTTGTAAGAATAAAAGTGTATTTCTCCATAGAATTTAGGTTGTTGTTGTTGAAACCCAGACCGTCCGACCTACCAGAAAGGTGTAAGGTAACTGTTTGGACGGTCGGGAAGTGCCACCCAATTTAGACCGGAACCCTGTGGGGGAGGCATCCACAGGGACCATACCCTCCTTCCCCTACCACCAACCTCTCGGAAGGACTTTCGGACCCACATGTTTAACGTGATCGTACTCCGCATGAACACGGCGGCAGTTTTGGCAGTGGCTGGAATCGAACATAGAATTTAGGTGAAATAACACATTTAAATTTCATACCGGTTCGGTTGTAAGAATAAAATTGTCTTTCTCCATAGAATTTAGATGGAATAACACATTTAATTTTCAATAACACATTTAAATGTCATGCCGGTTCAGTGGTAAAAATGAAATTGTCTTTCTCCATAGAATTTAGATGTAATAACACATTTAAATGTCATGCCGATTGGGTGGTATGAATAACATTGTCTTTAGCCATAGAATGTATGTTCAATAACTCATTTAAATGTCATGCTAGTTAGGTGGTAAGAATGAAATTGGCATTCTCCATACAATTTTGCAGAATTGTGGCACATAGCTAGTTCTCACGCTGCGTTTTAGATAACGGGGTTGCTTAAAAACACGGAACTTCTCCATGGGTTCTTTTTTCTGCACTAGAAGCGCTATCCTTCCATCTGTATATTTATATTCTATATCTGCCATCCTATGAAATTGTCCCTTGTGAATTTTTTATTTTTGATATATTATCCTAAGTGGGTTACCCATTCCCAATTATGTTATTACATTTTTTCCATCCTTGACGAAAATAACATCAGATTTCGAGTTTTATTATTATAAAAGTTTATGTTTCAATATTTTTCTGATAATAATTTTATATTAACTTAAAGCACAAAGGATACACTCAGGAAAAGGAAAAACATTTTCACTGACCTTTCAAGATAATTAAAAAACTTAACAATAACACTCATTAAAACTGTCCTTGGGGCATTTAGTTTTAAGCATTTTTAGTAATTAATTCATAACAAAGTTTCCTTCGCAATTATGAAGGACCTTGAGGTATGAAGCATAGTTGTAGTTCTTTTTTCATTGACATCATTTCTTTATTCTGATGAATAAAAAAAAATGTAACCCTCTGGTCATATAACTTGAAGATAAAACTGAGCACATATTGAAAATAAATTAATCGAAGTCAATTACAAACTAAATTATGCTGCATCATCATGATTACAATTAAAACAATCTGAATTATGTTGCATTACCATGATTGCGATTAAAATATTTTTATCTATATATAATGTTGATGAAGTGTTTGTAAAATTTTAATAAGATCACTTGCTAAAATCCATGTATAATTTTACCGAAATTAATTACTTTCCTTATATACATAGCATAATGTATAAGGAAATATTGTGACGGGTCGAAAATTCGAATTCGAGTTTTCGACGGGAGAGCACGTCTCAAGCATCTTTGAACAAGAATCAGACGTTTCTGAGGGGATGTCCGTGTGTGTGAATGAGTCTGAGGAGACGATATCTCATGAACGAATGAAGCGATTCGAATAAAATTTGGTATTAAAATCACTATAAGTGAATACTGGAAGCTTATTGTTTTATACGCAATTGAATGCCCAGAAACGACCTAAATGTTGAAATAAAATTTTGTAAAATTCATCAAAAAATTGAAACGTACAATAAAATATAAAAAATCATTCCTTATGTAATTTTTCATTGAAAAACGATTGGCACAAACTTTAGAACGCTAGCATTAACAGTTCTCGAGATAGTGCGCATTTTCAAATAAACTTATCAAAAAATCATATAAAAGTCATACAAAGTATTAACTATTGTGAAATATGTTTACCTTTTATATGTAATATTATGTGATAAATTTATTATCAACATTCTCGCATATCTAGCTTGTGACATTCACGAGAGAGATACACTTTGGGTAATAGTCTAATAGATTAATCTAGTTTGACGCCATTAGTCGTTTATTTACTATAAGAATAGCCTATTTCTGCATCCACAATGCCTGGCGAAATTTTGGCGAAGAATTTGGCGAAATACCGCCAACTTGCTGAGTTTGTTAAACGTTCCCAAATTTAACGAAAATATCGCCAAATTGATAAAAACGTTACCAAATTGACAAAAATGACGATAATCAATGAAAATGAAGACTAATTGATGAAAATTCAATATCTTGGAAAGAATATAAGAATCTATTATAAGAGAATATCTACTTAGGGATATAGTTTTGCATTTGGACGCCATTAGTCGTTTATCTATTATAAGAATAACCTACTTCACCGACCATAGTACTTGGTGAAATTTTGGCGACGAATTTGGAGGAATATCGCCAACTTATCGAGTTATTTAAATATCGCCAAATTGATGAAAATATCGACAAATTGATAAAACACGCCGCCATATTGATAAAAAATATAACCAAGTTAATAAGAATGACGCTAAATCAATGGAAATGTCCACTAATTGATGAAAATTGAATATTTCGTTAAGAACATTATTATAAAAGAAACGATATACTTATTGAGGATGATATCAATATTAATAATTGTTAATTTAAAGTTGCGTAAAATATAAGTTAATTGGGTACGAAATAGTTTTACATGTTGTCATCCGGGTAAACGTCAGATGTACAATTTGCCGTTACAAACACTGTGCGATGTATTTTTTCATCACTTTTTTATAATTAAAGAAGTAAATTTATTGCATTATATAAGGAAAGTCATGTGCTGCCCACATCAATTTTTTTAATGCATTTATCGCTAAACTCTCTGGATAAACATGTTGCATATGTGCGACATATAAACAGTTGGGAGTAAATTATATTTCTTACTAATATGAATCTAAACAGAAATTAAACACAAATTTGATCATTAAAGTAGAAATTAATTTTGTGGAGTGCGTTATTATAATATAAGCATGTATTTTTGTTATATTTCAAATGCCGAGATATTGTAAAGGACGTGCCTTTAACACTGCAGTTTGTCACGCTACAACCCTCACCAAGTGTCATTGTAAAGGTTAGAGACCTTTGTTGCATAAATCTAAGATGTGTTAGCTAAAGTTACATAACAACAAACGTTGTAGTAATTGATACAAAAGGGATTTACGGTAAGGGGCAACAACACACTGATGAAGCTAATTTAACACATTTATTGTGCACTCAAGAATAATGCAGCAGCTGGTTGAGTAAATAAATATAGACAGATACTAAAGCAGCCATTATCCACGTTCTCGCCATTTAACAGACATAGATCAATAGGGAAATTTGACCGGCCCTCGTGAAATAACTATTTTTACGTAATCAGAGTAATAGGTATAAATCGTTAAAGCTTTCTCTACTTCTTCCAAGGACATCTAAATTTTGTCCTTTCCAACTAGTGTCCAAATAAATCCCTAAGCGCAATTCAAATAAATCCATAAGCGCAATTCAAATAAATCCATAAGCGCAATTCAAATAAATCCATAAGCGCAATTCAAATAAATCCCTAAGCAGATGACATCTCATCGAAATACTTGACATTTCTACAGCGTTCTAGACCTATGCTTCAAGTTTTTATGGAACTACTTTTGACCCTATCCCAAAGACGGGAGATAACTCGTTTTACCACTCGTCCCGTATCCTACAAACATTATTTTTAAAATGTATGCTGTTTTACATAAGAATGCATAATTTATTAACAGATTGCAGCATCGATACTGATTTGTGTGATTCTGACTCAAAATCGCGCGAAAACATGCAATAATTAAAAAAAAAAAAATAATCGATATTTTCAAAAGGTCCTGTGTACCAAATTTCATCGTACGTTTAGATTCTCCACTATAAATGATGCAAACAAACAAACAAATGAGCAAATCGACATACGTACAACTTTTACTAGTATAGATAATTGCGATTGATTAATATTTTGACCAGTTAAGAGTTTTCCAATGGAATGAAAAGCTGTAACATTTGAAATGTCAAGCGTGTTGACGCTCTATTAATTTATTGGTGCAATTATATTGGTGCAATAATAAACGTCCGATATATTTTGCTTTGCTTAAAAAAATTAGGAAGTGAAGTGAATTCTAAAGACGGGATTCTAAAGACGTTTAATGAACTATAAGCTTTAGAGAAAATAAATGGAAGCATGGAATTATGTCAAGTACGTATTTATAAACCGACGTGTCCGATTATAAATTCACCTGAATTTTTAATCTTCTCAGAAATATTGTATAATCTCATTTTATACCACGCCAAGTAAATTAGTAACGTAATTCGATATTTTACTTGAAGTCTAAGATTAAGAAATAGAACTAAAATTGAAGCGCCAGATAAAATTGCTGGTTAACAACAGTTTGCCAAAAATTAAAGAATTTTGAAGGCCTTAATAAGTAATATATTTAAATTTTAATTCAGGTTCTTAGTTTTCGAGATATAGTAGTCATAATTTCGATATTTTAATATTTATCAAATAAATCATTTCGATATTTCAATATTGTGAACTGTTACGAAAAAGTGTAAAAATATCAAACCATTAAGGCTTTTCTTTAAAAATAAAGACAACCAAAAAATCGGCCATAATTAAAAGTATTTTATTACAATCTATTTTAACGACGTACTAAAATTACACAGCTATAGCGCTTTCAAGCATTACTATGCCCTTCATCAGTGGCGAAGTGGAAGTAATTTGCAAACTTGATATTTATATATATTATGTATTTGCATTTATATATATTATAATTAAATTACATTTTAATATAATTTAAATGCCTCGTATTTAAATATGTAAAACGATTAATATGTAATTTTTGTCTGGCGGCTATGGCATGTATTTAAGTTCATTTTTTTAATTATGGCCAATTGTTTGGATGTTTTTATTTTTAAAGTACAGATAATTTTGACGTGTTTTCATACAATTTTATTTCATTAAGACTTTATTCATGCAAAAATGTATCAGCTCCATTGGAATAGGGCCACTGCTGATAACTTTTTCTTGCAACGCTATTATGTATGTTGTGTGATTTGTGTTCAAATCATTGTTGTGTAGGCACGCCTGTCCATTAATTTTTATCTTTTTCAATGGGGATATTAGTTATCTACAAACTTAGAGGCAATCTAGCAAACCCGATACTTTTTTGACATCAGTGACAAACATTCGTACTGAAAGTGCTGTAATATATAACTAATAGTAAAATTAGTGTTGGACAGTGTCATCAGTGAATATTTCTCATCAAAGTATGTAAAGGTATTCAGCTTGTACTAGCAAATACATGAAACTATTTATTCTACAGATCATTATGAAAAAATAAGAATTAAGTTTACTGATTTTGATGGTATTGTTTTGTGAAAATGTGACATTAAAATGTAGTTAACTACCTTGAGTAACATCATATGGACATAAATGTAAGTTTCAAATCAAACTACCATATAAATATGTATTAAATTTTAATTACGATCAATGTTTAATTAGGGGATATCAATGAATTTTCCTTTCAATGTGTTTTTATAGAAATGGGTGTTTTAATAGCTGTATATTTACACCAAATCTGCTGATTTTGAAATATTTAATTTTCAAATACCATTAATGTCATGAAATTAATAGAATTTCTAAATATTTAAGCACCCCAAAAACACGCCTTGCAAAATTCTGTCTTCAATACATGTACGGCTGTGTTACTCTAATAGACCCGTGTTACTTTAATACAGCTGTGTTACTCTAATACATCTGTGTTACTCTAATACTCTAATAGCATGCCCTTCCGAAACATTAAAATATGCTTCTCTGTGTAAACATTTCCCTATTACTATAACTTACGAAATAGATAAAATATCTGATGTGAGCACCACGTGATTTTTACAGCAGACACAAATTCGTATTATTATTTCTTTTACAAATTGAGTTTAATTGCTAAAATTGACATTAATACTTATTTTAAATTATATCGGTTTTACATCTTTAATACATCTTCTCTTTTATTTGGCAACTTTAAGCATTTCAAAACATCGCCAGCTTCTCAAAATTCCCCAAATTTGTAAAAACCTCGAGAATTGCTAATGTATATGCAACGTTATTAGTCTTACTCGCTGCGGCATCAATATGGCGTTTAAAACACTCACATTTAAGTAACAAGTTTAAGTAATTTAGACTTTTATTTCAGCTTTTGACGATTTCTGTGATCCAATTCTCAAAAAATGCGGGTCTATTTTTACTAATCGTACCAAAATCTGATCAGCACCAAAGTAACCAACAAGCGACTTATGTAAATTCTAAATTTTCCTTAATTTCATAAAATGATATTACACTATCAGTATAAAAGCGTAGCCAGGTGCTTTAAATCTAAAACAAATTAAAACTTTAAATATTCCGAGAATGGTTTATGCTAGAGAAATGAAATTGTTTTTTTTTCGTTTCATTTTTAAAATGATATACGAAACACGGATTCAATCAATACATTTAGGAACATTTGATCTTTTATTTCAGATTTTGATGAATTTTGAAGAACATTACGTAAAAAAAAATATGGTAGGATCTTTTTTTTTAATCGTACCAATATCTAATCAACACCAGGGTAACAAATGACTTACGCAATACATTTTTATGAAATTTTGTCGATTAGTGCTTGACGTAGATAGGATACATGCATTGCACAGACACACACACATACATATATACCAACACAGACAGATACGCATACAGAAAGGTATACACACAATCGTCACGTTCAAAATTATTTGTTAGGGTTCTAAAGTTTTCGAAGTATGTAGATCCATGAAAAACTGGAGTTTCAATATTCGACACAATTTCATTAATTTCCCAATACAACTGATAAGTGGAACGTAGTATTTTTTAAGATTTAAAGGATTGATGTTTCAAATTTAATTGAAAAGAGTATGCTATTATTTTAAAATTTATTTAAAGCAAAGCGCATCAAATAAAAAATGCATTTACCTTCGTTGCAAATTCTGCAGTTTGACATTACTCTAAATCATTTTTCCTGAGTTTCAATTTTTTGCGTCTCAAAATATAAAAATTCCATTTTAAAATGCGAAAATGTATTCTTTTATTAAAAAAGTTATGAAGGAATTTTAGTATCGTGGCAAATGTATGGCAATATAAATTTCATTTCTGAAGCAACTATTAAGCCTTTTTATTCTTTTGCATATTTATTTTGTACAGTCATACCAAGTCTCTGAAAAACCGGAAGAGACATCTCTAGAACCGGAAAAAGAAACTCTTGGTAACCCCTCATCCACCCAGCATCCACTACAGTTCAAGGCTGAATTTCTATCAGTTATCATTTAAGCTTTATCTATAGCTAATCTTGATAAATACATGTAATTTTTTGTAATTTTTAATATGAAAAATGTAATTTTTCGAATCTGAAGCAGAATCATGGGCAGAACTGTAAAAAGAAATCCTTATCCAGTCCTTTAACTGTTTCCACAGTAATGGGAGTTAACTGTTTCCAGAGTTCCTGAGTAATGGGAGCTACAGGAATATAAGAGACTGGAAGTGAAAATTCTTAGTGAAGCTCCTTACGTAATCTAGATTTTAATACTGAACATATATCATTTATTATCTAAGTTCTTCATATATCTGTTTTTCAGAAATTGTTATTTCAAGTAAAACTGATAATTTTTGAACCGGAAATGAAAAATAACCCGGTAGTTTAAATCCTTAGTAATCTCCCTAACTCTCTCCAGAATTGTATGTTAATCAGTTATAATGCCATATCAGTTATCATCTAAGCTTTTTCAACAGCATATATTAATAGATGCATATATTTCCAGAAAAGTTTTTCCAAAACATAGTAGTGTGGCAAAAGTTTTGCCACTAACAATTTTTTTTTGGTATCGAAATAAAATCGTTCAATGACGAAAACCTTTCTTCTTATTCCAACTTTAACATACATTCTGATCTTTATTGACCCCACAAAATTGAATGAATAATGTGTGGGAAGTAATGCAATTAAGCAGCCGATTTCCTTCTTTTTTTTGGAACACTGCCTGTTGAGTACAAGAACCCTGCTTGGAAGGTAAACCTTGGAAGATAAACCCGAGAAGATGAATCAATTCTTTACCATGCCTTTTCCAGAGGATTGTTTTAGAAAGATTATCTGCAGACACAAACATTTTGAATTCACTTAAAATATATTTAAATGTTCGCATTTACTATACCGCCAATCTGGTTCAGATTAATTGACATAAAAATATTTCTGGTTTTGAAATAAAACCGATAACTTATTAAAGCATTTATTCCCATTTCATCTTCAATAGACATTTCGTATTTTGTCGAAAGTACAAAATTGTATGAATAACGGGCGGGAAGAAACGCAATTAAGGCGAAGTTTTTCTTTTTCTTGGAATTTGCTTGTCAAATAGAATAAACGTGCTTGGAAGATAAACCTTCAATTAATTCTTCCGTAAACGACTGTTTTCTTTTTGAATAATTATTTGACGACACAAATTTTTTGAATTCACGCAAAATACAATTAACGTTCGCATTTGCTATACAGCCAATCTCGTTCAGATTAACTGACATTAAAAAATTTATTGTGGCTTTAAAATAAAACCGTTCAATAACGAAATTATTTCTCCCTGATCCACCTTCAGCAGACATTTTGTTCTTTTTCGACCTCACAAAATTGAATGAACAAAGTGTGGGAACTAATGCAATTAAGCTGAAGTTTTTCTTTTTCCTGGAACAATGCCTGTTGAGCAGATGAGACGTGCATGGAAGATAAACCTTGGAAGTGGAGCCAATTCTTTATCATGTCTTTTCCAGAAGATTGCTTTTGAAAGATTATCTGCGCACACGAAATTTTTGGATCCACTTAAAATATTATTAAACTTTCGCATTTAATATACAGGCAATCTCGTTTAGATTAATTGACATTAAACAAATTATTCTGGCTCTGAAATAAAACCGTTCAATAACGAAAGCATTTCTTCCCGTTCCAACTTCAACAGGTTTTTTGTTCTTTATCGACATCACAAAATTCAATGAACAACGCGTAGAAAGTAATGCAATTAAGCAGAAGGTTCTTTTCCTGGAATATTTTCTGTTGAGTTAGAAGAAACGTGCTTGGGAGATAAACCTTCTATCTATTATTTTTATCTTTATCATGGTTTCTGCACAGGATTGTTTTTGAAACATTATCGACGGACACGAATTTTTTGGATCCATGCAAACTATAATTAACGTTTACATTTGCTGTGCAGTCAATCACGTTTAGATTAATTGGCATTAAAAATATTGGCGGCTTTGAAATATAATCTTTCAATTACGAAAGCATTTCTTCCGATTTCAAGTTCAACATTATTTTTTTCCTTTTTCGAACTCACAAAATTGAATAAATAACGCGTGGGAAGTAATACAATTATGCAGAAGTTTTTCTTGTTCCAAGAACAGAACCTGTTGAGTAGAAAAAACGTGCTTGGAAGATAAACCTTCTATCTATTATTTCCATCTTTATCATGACTTATGCGCAGGCTAGTTTTTCAAACATTATCGCCGAACTTGCACTTTTTGGATTCACGCAAACTATAATTAAAGTTCGCATTTGCTGTGCAGACAACCTCGTTTAGATTAATTGTCATTAAAATATTTGCGGTTTTGAAATAAAACTATTCAGTTACGAAAGCATTTCTTCCTATTCCAACTTCAACATTATTTTTGTCCTTTTTCGAACTCCCACAATTGAATAAATAATGCGTGAGAAGTAATACAATTATTCAGAAGTTTTTCTTGTTCCAAGAACAGAACCTGTTGAGTAGAAGAAAAGGGATTAGAAGATAAATCTGCTATCAATTCTATATCATGGATTAAGTAGAGGACTCGTATGTTAAGATTGTTGGAAGACACGGGATTTTTTGATCCAATGTATTATCAACTTTCGTATTTTCTATACAGCCAATCTCGTTTAGATTAATTGACATTAAAAAATCTGGTTTTGGAATAAATACGTTCAATAACGAAAGGCATTCTTCTCATTCCAACTTCAACAGGAATTTTGCAGAAGATTGTTTTTGAAAGGTCATTCACAGACACGACATTTTTAGATCCATAACAAATATAATTCTTGCTCGCATTTATTATACAGATAGAGATTTGTTGACATTTTATAAATGATATGAAGTAGATCCCTATTATAACAAGTTCGCTTATTGCAAATATTATGTGGATATTTTTGGTTTAAGTAACTTTATTGGTATTCCAAAGTCAATAAAGTATCTCATATAATTACTAAGTTATTTTGGTCCAAGTCAGTATTCAAGGTATCATATGCATGAAGATATATTTTTCTATTCATTGATCACTACTACTTCCTAAGAAATTTAGAAAAAATACCAAGTGGTATCGATATTCTTATGGCTTATGTGTCACATCCAGTTACAGTGCCAACACGATTCTATCTTATTCAATCTGAAAAATGACACTTTGCCATTTTATTGCCTTCAAAATGGTGTACATAAAAAATATGTTTACAATTAACGTCTGTATTAAGTAAAAAATATAACAAAGCATAACCTTATACAACTGACACGTGTTTTGCATTAAAAATGACTTTAGGATATTTTAACTCTAAAGAGGAATCAGTAAAAGCTATAACCGATGAGTTCCAGACGGCTGTTAATGAAATTTCGCTGCCAACAATTTCAAAACCTTGGAAAGTTCAAAATTTTCTGTTTCTAAACAAAAACACATTAAACACAGTACAATTGACTAGTTCTTAATTTAAACTCGCAAAATTTTAATAATATGAAAACCATAGAACGAAAATAACTCTTTAAAACATGATGCAGACAGAACATGGCTTTCGCTACATATTGCAATGTTTACTTCTTTTACGGTGAAATAATGATGTACAAGGTAAACTGCACAATGATTTTAGCAATGGTTTAACATCATGTACATTGAAACTAGACGCTTTTTGCAATTTATGAGTCCAAACAGAGCAATATCCGTACTGACATGCAAAATCCTGGTTAAAATGGAATTCACTGCTAACGAATATCCCTTAAAGTAAGTGACTATGGGCGAGTTCTTGGGAGTCAACATACAAATTAATTACGAAACGCAGCTTCTCTTGTGAATGAAATTAACTATATTCAAGAGAAAGGTGTTAACAGATTGATTGCACGATACTGCATATGTAATTGAACGTATTTGGTGATGGTTACCACTTTTTAAAATTTGTATTTTTTTCCATAATTTTAATTGAAAAACATATAATATATCGATATTAGTGTTCATACTAGTGTTCACACTAGTATTCATACTGGTGTTATAAAACTAGTACCATTTGTTTTCTAATAAAAAATTTACCATCGTGAGGCTCCACTCGACTTTAGCATACCAGAATCCATTTTTAAGTAGCTTGTGGATTTTTTTATTTTCAAATATTACAAGAACAAATTTGAAAAATAGATATCGTTGATTAAAATGATTTCAATAAGATTACGTTATACTTCACTTTAAAGGTCTTGAATAAAATTTGGATTGATACCAAACTTGACAAAGGCCTCCCCGTGGGGTAACTTGTCCCTCCCCCTCGATGGCGGCTAATGACATCACAAGTACAAAAATGTGATGTGGGCAGTACATGACTGCAGACTGAAATTCATATTTTCTTTATTTTTTTAATAATCCGTTAGATTGAGTTTATTTGCACCAAATAACACTAAATTTGCATTTTTAATTCAATTTTTGTTTTTATTTGGTACTTTGACATTTTTCCGAAATTGCCGTAACAAAAATGCAAAAAATCTCAAATATCTTGAGAACGGTTTATCGTAAAACATAATAGAGTGTGTTATATTCTGTTCCTCGTCAAAAATTGCGTATAAAACAAGAATTTAATTGGTACATTTAAACATGCGTAGTCTTTTTTTTTTTTTTTTTTTTAGACTTTGGGGAATTTTGCGAATTTTGCGGGCCATTTCGTAAACAAATAAAAGGTTGTTCTTTTCCGAATTGTACCAAAATCTAATCAGCACCAGAGAATCCCACAGGCAACGTATCTACCAAATTTTGTGAAATCTGGTCAATTAGTATTTTAGCTAGGGTGGATACATGACGTTTTTACGGACCATTTCGTAAAAAAGGCAGGTTTTTCTTTTCTGAATCGTACCAAAATCAAATCAAAACTAAAGTATCCCACGAGTAACTTATCCAGCAAATTTTATGAAATTTGGTCAATTAGTATTTTAACTGGTGTGGATACATGACATTTTTACGGGCCACTCCGCAAAAAAACGCAGGTTCTGTTTTTACGAATCCTACACCAACTACTCACCCAAGTGACCTACCTACCAAATTTTATAAAATTCGGTCCAGTAGTTTTTAAGTTAGAGTGGTTACATACATTGCTTAAACACACAGACACGTAGACAGGGTTAAAGCGAATTGACCAGACGACCGTGAGGTTTACTCCCAATTTAAGCCCAGCCGCAAGGTTACCAATCTCCATTCAAGCGGAGCCACAGTCAGGTAGCTGACTTGGCGAAATCATTCACCGGGTAGGGTCCGAGAGACCGTCCGCCAAGCTCGACACCAGCCACCGGTCTGCCCTTGGCTCAGGTCATGAATACGCACAGCCCATGGGCTTGACCACCTGGAAGAGTCGGGGCCTGGCCGACTCACTGGTTCGACGGGCAGTTCATCGTCCGCCAGGTAACCCGATTGATTTTCCTCCAGCAGACGGAGGACCAGAGGTACAAACCTAAGTTCCGACCACCGCAATCTTGGCGGCGGGGCCCCCTGGGGGGACAGACACACATACACAGACGTTACGCTCCAAATAGTTTTTTCGAATTCTAGAGGTCTCGAACCGTGTGGATCCGCCGAAAACTCGAGTTACGATTTTCGGTATGATTGCAATATTTTCCCTACACATTATCATGTATTGCAGGGAAAGTGAAAAGGAGAGTATGGCTATTTTTCACAACAATTACTGAACTATTAAGTCTTATGATAACTGAACCCTAAATAACCTCTTTTATGCATAATTATGTCACATTGTGTCCTATGATGACATGTTAAAAATATATAACATTTTGAAATTTTCGCTTGAATTTCAAAAAAGTCTATGTAGTTCTATATTTTTTATGACAAAACTGGATATAAAGTTTTATGAAAATCCATTAATAACTGCAGCGGCTAACTTCTACTCAAGGAATCGACCACAGACATACACACAGACAGATAGACGGAAATCACTTCAAAAATAGTCAATTGTCAATACAAGTTCAGGAAGTCCAAAAACCTTTATATATGAATCAAAATTTCGAAATTTAAAATTTTAGGGAAGACAATAATTTCTCTATACTATATTGCATAAAATGAGAAAGAAAACATTACGAAGGAAATGATCATGTATTTTTCATTATTGAACGTTTTAAATTTTATGATTTTTACAAAAATGTATTCGAGAGGTGAAGGGGAAGTTCCGGAACATTCGATTGCGTCTAAAATCAATAGAACGCCAGTATTTACTGTTTGTAATATTCGTACCAAGGTATTTTCGAAACGCTTCATTTGTTCGTGAGATATCGCATGCACAATCTCACAGATTTAAATGCTAAGTTAGACAAACTATAACACACACACACACACTAACTCACATACATTGACATGTATACACACACTAACGTATATACACACATACACACACTAGACTATATACATACAGATTCAAAAACGTTCGTTTCGTGTTCAGGAATACTTAAAACGTGCTCTTTCGTCGAAAACTCGGGTATAGATGCAGTATAATCCCTTTTCCATACTTGGCGATTTTAGGTGAGATTCTTGCAATATCTCCTATAATGTGGAGCACATTCCATACTCACGACTTTTCCTCATTTTTTGTCGCCGTTTTATTTCCATTTTGTCGTCTTTTGGCGACTTTTTGTCGCCAAGGTAAAAATCCCTTTCTGCGTCTTTTGTCGCCCTTTTGCCGTCCTTTGCCCTTTTTCCGTCCTTTGTCGCCCTTTTACTGCCAAGGCAAAAATCGCCCTTTTGTCGCCAAGTTAAAAATAATAAACGATCTGATTTTTATGTTGTGTTCTATGAGCCACAGAACACCTGTTGCACAAACATCTGTTGCTACGTGCAACCTCCCACAGGCAATCGTACCGGATTCTGTGATGTTTTTCAGGCGGACGTATGCCCATGTTCGAATTGCTACGTATCAACTGTTGCACAAACTGCGACAAAAGGGCGATTTTAATCTTGGCGACAAATGCGTAACAAACACGGCAAAAGGATGATAAAAAACTAGAAAAGTTCTGCTAGAATGGAATGTTGCGATTTTTACTGTAGCGACAAAAGATGCCAGTCTTTTATCGCTGGCGGCAAAACTGGCGGCAAAAGACTGGCGGCAAAAGACGCGGAAAGAGTTGATAAAATAGAAAGTTCTTCAAATCATAGCACGAATTGCCAGAATCGCACCTAAACTCGCCAAAATTAAAAAAACGGATTATACTATATCTGTTCCAAAACTCAAATTGAAATTTTCGATCAAATCTGCAACTATGTTTGTACAGAAAGTGGAAACAGAGTCTCCATACATGTACTTTACAGGGCGCATAATATTATATTTACGTTACTTTATTTCATTAGTTTTTCCGTTTATTTTGAAAAATTAAATGAAATTATCCAAAGCTTCTGATTGTATAAGAAATTTAATTCGACAAATTAGTGTATTGTAATTCCGTTTTTTTTTTACTGATATTTACATTCGAAGTATAATTTGATTTTACGAAGCAGGTCATTTGCGCTCCAAATTTTGCTATTCAATACTATGTAAATAATTTGAATATGTAATTAAAATTTGTGTAATTGGTAATATTTATGGTTTGTACAACGGTTCTAATACTTATCTAATTTAATATTTCACAATAGAAATATTCTGTGTTAGACATATAGCGTTTCTCATGGCTTACTATATCCAATTGGAGTAATGAGAGTATTTGATCCCATTCCAAAAGAAAAAAAAAAGAAAAAGAAAACCCCCAAAAAATATTTTTTATCACCCACACTAAATTGAATGAGCATCACGTGGGAAATAATTCAATTAAGCAAAAGTTTTCTTCCTGAAACCCTGTCTGTTGAGAAGAAGGAACGTGCTCGGATGATAAAACTTCTATCAATACTTTATAATAGCTTGCGTACAAGACTTTTTACCTTCAACTGTTATTCTATAGAGAAAGAATAGTTTTCGTTAAAATTTTCGAATTCGATATATTGACGAAGAAACACGTTTCCAGTCTCCATTTCGAAATATTTTGGACCCGGATCTCCAAACCTGGATCTCCGAACGGACCAGCTGACACTCTACCGTTGAGCTACTGGGACATAATTACAAGCTCTTATCACTGAAGTGGACTCTAAATTATCCACCATCTAATGTCAGATTGCCGGGTAATTAACTGTCTGACTGATCACCTCCTACTATTTTATCACAGATCAGCCTTCTGCTATTTTTTACCACAAATTACTCTCCTGCTATTACTATTTTTACTCAGGTTAGTATCCTGAGTGGTCGTTATCCTCTCTATTTGAAATCGGCGCTCAATTTACCAGAGTCCACTAAATCCATGCTATTCGTACTAGGATCACTTTCAGGCGTTCGACGTCTCTGCACTAACCTACAGGATTGATTTGTTCGGGCGCCATTATAAAGAACTTTGCTGCCCCTACCGGGAATTGAACCATGGATCTCCGAACTGGCAAACCGACACTCAGCCGAGCTATTGGGATAAAATTGCAAGCTCCTATCGTCCAAGCTCCTATCGTTGCAAGCTCCTATCGGCTCTGCACGATAAATAAGCTTAAGTGTACTTTTCGGAAGTTATTGGGTTTTTTTTCCAGTGTAGCAAGCCTGGACCAGAACGACCGAATAATCTGAGACTAAACAGGTCAAAGATACGAAGGCTGAACTATTAAACTCAATATAGTAGCGGCACCCAAAAGGATAAATAAGCAAGAAATTACTAAGAACGGGTATGTTGCTAGTTGTCATATAAATAAATAAATAAACACATTCGAACAGATATAGATTGATTTTTATGTGTATAACTAGAAATTTACCTGTTTAAAAGATTCATTCCAGTGGTAGTTAACCCAGTTTTTTTTTGTTTTTTTCCCCATATATTTTTAGAGTGTTGAAATATCGTATCAACCTGCAAGTGTTTATAGAAGGTACTGTGGCGACGAAAAGGTATCGGGAAGTTTTCTAACTCTTTGTAAAACTCTACGATACTGCAGTAGGTGTATATTTTCTTTTAACGGACTTTCAGGTTCGTCCACCGACCAGACCTGTTAAACAAGTGGCCTGGGAGCTACGTTATTATTCATCTGCAGTAGCCGGCGTATTCTCTGCACAAAAATACCATTAAAACTCTTTAGAATGCTCTTGGAAGTGCTTTTTCTATGACCTACATGTTCATTCCAAGAGTTGGTAACATGATCTTTCCAATAGGGCAACAGCTACCTGTGGTACATAAACAAAAACAAGACTTAACTCAGACAAGACTCAGGGCGACGCGGAAAATCTTCCTCATTCGTTAAACTTTTAACCAATCCCATGATTTTACCTTTACCTTTATCCTGCCCATTTTATGGCTTTCCTGACCTTTCGGCTCAGGGCTGATGCAAATTGGCGTCTGGACCCTTTTCATTTTTGCTAGAACTCTTAAATCTACATATAAACCTGTCTAAGTGTTTCCTGGTCTCATACTACCATTTTATAAAAATGGCAGTTGCTGTCCTCTGCTGAGCTAGATCATCTGATTGAAGAGATTAAACATCGATGTAAATAATTAAAATTGATACACGCAATTCCATCAAACTAATAAATTAAGAACGACCGATCATAAGATTAAAAAGTCATTTAATAAAACTACCTGTTTTGACGTACAAAAGTTTACAAAGCAAAAGCGCTTTCCTGAATCACCAGGATCTTCATCAGTGGTGAAATAGAAAATACAGTGCCAACAGATGTCTACACTAGGCCAAATCGACATGCAAAATTTACATATTTTTCATTTGCGTTTTCACAATAATTACATTATATTATTTTGTATTAATAATAATCACATCATATTGCCTTATAATTACATTCATTACAATAATTACATTATATTATTTATATTTTTTCTTGTTTATAAATAATATAATATATTTATTGTAAAAACGTAAATGACAAATATATAAATTTTGCATGCGGATTTGGCATATATGTAGGCATTTGTTGGCACAGTATTTCTGTATTTCGCCACTGATGAAGGACATGGTGATGCCCGAAAACGCCTTGGCTTTGCAAACTTTTGTACGTCAAGAAGGGGGATTTTATTAAATAACATTTTAATCTTATGTTTGGTTGTCATTAATTTATTAGTTTATCGTTGTAAAGCTTGTGTCAAACTCAGAGAAGGTCATATCTCATATTAAAGATTATTTAGTGTATTTGTATAGCATACATATTTTATCCGAATGTACTAAGTGTACAGTAATCACTGTAGATGTAATAGATATCCAAATATATTGTCATTAATTTTATTATTATACTTACGGAAATACTATTCAATTGACTACTTGCTTAACTTTTGCAATGCAGTGTACCATTAACGTATAAAAGTAAATCACTTCAGAAATTTAAAACACACATCCTCTGAAGAAGGTGTATGTTTTAATGAGAGTTACGTGTTTTAAGATTCGGAAATAACTTTGTTACTATAAAACAGAGATAAATAAAATAAAGGTTATTTATTTATTTATTTACTTGCAATTAATCAACAACATTTTTTACAGACGTGTACTATTGCGCTTTGAGCGAGACCTGATTTCGAGTTATTTTTTATCACCTGTCCTCTTTTCGTTTGGAGCAGTTATCAAGGTTCTATAAGCATAAAGAAGCGGATGTCTGCTGGACAAAATCAAATAAAATTTTTAAACTCATCACTATTGTTATTTATATGATTGAAATGTAATATATATATATATATATATATATATATATATATATATATATATATATATATATATTATATATATATATATATATTAGAAAAATGTAATAATAAAAAATTCAAGTAATATTAACATCACCATAGAAGCAAACCCACGGCCATAAGGCCGATAAGAGAAAAGAACAGCAGCGGCTCAAATTCGATGATTAATCAGAATTAAATTCATCTTCAGGTCTGAGTATTTAATTCTACTTAACCCAAACAAATGCCTGTTTCAGATTGAGCAATAGTACATTACTAGAAATGTTCAAACTCAGACCACAGACAAACTCAGACTACAGCTGAAAGGTGAAAAAATGAATTTAAGAAAATTTGTATTACCATATGGCATGAACCCTTCTTCTTTCACGACGTGTATACGCGACCAACCTCAACAAATTAAATTATCAAGAAGCACCGGAATGGACAAGTCGAAATATAACCAGGGAAGCAGTAAGAACGTCCGCAGCTACACTCCCAGACCCTTCCAGTTAGTAAGAGCACGAAACGGGACTATTACCCGTATACGCAAAACGGAATATGAACATGAAGCAAAGATGAAAATTCTACTAAACAAGAGTTTCATTGAAAAAATGGATAATCGAGGATGCCACTATACATTCTTATAAGGGCTCTCAAATTGTAATTTCAAACTGGCTAAAGTGACAATCTTTTTAGCAAAAATAAAAGTGAAAAAATTAATATTAATGTATCTTATTTTCCAATTTTATTATTTTCTAATTTTTTATGCGTCTATACAATTAATAAGTGTCCAAATATTATATAGTTCTGATTAAAAATAGCAAAAATATAATTTATTAAGTTTATTTCACTCTATGAGAATTTTTAAAAATATCTATATTTTTGCACTTTTGTCTTCAATATTTGTAGCACTACGCAATTCCATACGTTCGGGATGCTGTCTATGCTGTTTTTCCGAATTAAATAATCATCCAATACGGAACGTAAAATATAATGCTATGCTCCTCGCAATACATAATGCATCATCAAAATGCAGAAATGATGGCAACAATGAGCACACATAAAATATAGAAAACACAAATAAATTCAAAAATAATATAGAATAACAAAATATCACACATCACGGAACAAACATTTTCATACATCATTTTCATTTCTTATAAATGCACATATTTAAAGTGCATGTTTACTTTTACTTCAACTTAGAATTGTTTTGTATTTTATATTATCGCCCAGAAAAAAATATTTAGAAGTCTCAAGAAATAAAAAAAAGTGTTTCTTCAGAGCTTATAGGGAAATTCGGATATTGAAAATCCAAACAAATTTTCTGGAATTCTTTAACTGCATTTCAAGGACGTGATGGGAATTGGAGAGACAGATGGAAAATTGATTTTAGAAAAGTTTCGGGGATCTAAATTGAAACAGTGTTTTAAAAACATTTAGCACTAAAGAGAGTCGTTTGTGCTTGACATTTGGTATTTTTCTTACAAATGTAAATCCTCCAAGGGGTCTACGATTAAAAACTTGTGTGTTTAAAAGTGTATGTTTACAAATTTTAAAATATTGTTTATGCCATTGTTGTATTATAATTTCAAAATATAAATGCACGAGTATATATATTTAATGCCTATGAAAGTTCGTATACACCTCTATAGCTTTGCAAGAAAATATCCAAGAGCATGTCCATTAGGTATATCTACACTAAAATTGCTATTCCCAATTAACCAAAGTTATTGAAGTGCTCCTAGTGAAGAATATTAAAAGTTAGTATAATAGACGCTGTAACAAAACGAGATTAAATTTGTTAATAAAACATTTATAGAAAATTATCCAGTTCATAGGAATCGTCATCAGCCTCCCACGAATCGCGTGAATGGAAGGCAATACATATGTCTTAAATTTCATACCATCAGAAACCATAGCAATAATACACTTGCAATGCTTGTCATAGTCAGTGTTAATATTATTTCTAGAATTCAAGCGTGCATTGCTGTTGAAGAAATACTTTCTCAACAGGTCGTACATTAGATTCATTGAAGTATATTTTAGCATTCCAGAATAGGAGAGCAATTCACCAATAATCGTATTGGTATTCAAAATGCATTTTGTATCAAAACACGAATAATCGTACTGGTGATCAAAATTACTCCTGTATAAATTCACCAATAATCGCATTGGTTAACAAAATGCCTTCTTTATCATTTCATCAATAATCGTAATGGCAATCAAAATGTTTTCTGCATCATTTCACCATTAATCGTATTGGTGATTAGAATACCTTCTCCATCAATTTTATTACCGATTTCTAGTAAATAGACATTGATATAATTTTTTAATTTATTAATCTCGTTTGTTATACTAACGTTTTAAATTCTGTGCTACAGGTGCTTCAATCACTTTTATTCGTTTGAATATAGTATTTTTACTACATATAGACCTAACATGTATACTTATATGCATTTTCTGACAAAGCTTTTGGATTGCTTAAAGTCCTAGATCCCTGAGGATTGAAATTGAGACAGAAACGAATAAAATGTAATTAAATATTTATATTTACGATATGTTTCACAAAAATCAATACATATAAATATAAAAGAACAAAAATCCAGCTATCACAATCCTATATGTGGGTAATGAAATTCATAATCGCATAAAGGTAGATAATACAGTGTAGGATCACATACATATATAACACAGAAAGGCCACACATTATAAAACGCAAGGAAAACGCATTGTAAAGCATTCCGTTTAAATATTTGTATTGTTAAACTTTTATCTTTGAAACCAAACATATTTTGTTATATTCTTTGGAGAATAACTTTCATTTATTTTTAATTGAAATGCAGAGTTTCGTTTGGTTATTCTTCAATGTCTGAATGTAAATTAATTTTTAGTTCAATTTGAAGAAAAAAACTCGTATACCGCTTTGTTGGTCTGCATAACACCGGGAGTTGCCCTGTGTCTTAGAAAAAATTACTTGTGACAATGAAAACTTTCTTAAAAAAAAAAAAAAAAAAAATTACACAGTAACAAGAAAACAAAGTTTTAAAAATAAAATATTTATTTTAAACATTATTATTGCTTTTGCAAATATCAGAATTATTAAAAATGTTCTTCATTCGATTGCCTACAATTTGTTTTTAACATTTCGTTAATTCTTCTACGAAATTTTTAATATCTAGGGAGTGCAATGATTTCTAAAATCACTAGTGTCACTGAGCAGCCGACCCATCGAAAAATGCGCACTTCAATTTTGACGCAAATACAAATTATTTTTATAAACAATCCTCATAATCATTATTTATTCACAAGTAGTACAAATAATACCTTCGCTTTAGGCCACTTTTCCATTTCCACTTGTCGCTGTATTTTCAACAGCACTATGTCAAAGTTCACAATCGCATCGTTCACATGATAGTGGATACATTCAGCATTAGTCATGGTGAATGTATTATATCTGTTAGAAAGATTTTTAACCGAGAGTAGATTTTCCGATTTGTATTTAATCATCATACACAACGTTTCTTTATAATAATAACTTTGCGTTTTATTGCTTGCAGCTCAATATCAGTCATAAAATAGTATGTGTTTTTATTAGAAGTTTGCCTTTGACTCCTATTTTGAAAATCAATGCATCATTTAGAATCTTATCATCATATCAATGATGGTACTTACATGGAAAAGGTAATCGTGTATTCCGCAGTTTGTAAAACTGATATAAAAAAATCTGATGTGGGCAACACATGGCTTTCCTTATATACTGTAATGAATTTACTACTTTTACAGTTAAAAAATAGGTTTTATCTTATAGTAGATACTAATATTCTTTCCAAGATATTAAATTTTCGACAATTAGTCGTAATTTTCATTGATTTAGCGTCATGTTTATCCATTTGGCGAGATTTTGGCGAGATTTGATGAATAATGCAATGAAAATTTAGCATTGAAGTATTACCGACTTTGGAGGCCTCATTTTCAATCAATTTTACTAAACCTTCGTGTTTCCCAACCTTTGCTGGAGCACCATCCGTTGTTAAGCCCGATAAGTTGTTAAGTTGTAACGAAAGGCGATTCAATGTCGATGAACTGCCTCTAACAAATCTCGTGACTTAGTAGTGTCCTTAAGTGGATACAATGCCGGTAATTCGTCTGTCTTTTCAAAATGGACATCAACACCCCTGGTAATAATTGCCAGTTGGGCAGTATCTGCCATATCTGTGCTTTCATCCAATGCCAGAGCATAAAATATAAACTCGGATGCTCGACTTTTCACATTATCATCAATATGTTTTCCAATGTCGTTCACACGCCTAGTAATAGTCTGACGAGACAGACTTATTTTTGAGAAATTCTTCTTCTTTTCTGGACACAGAATTTCAACGACGCTCTCCAAACATTCCTTAACCATTTCACCATCTGAATATGGCTTCGATTTTTTTGCTAGTATCATTTCTTCTGCATAACTAGCTTTTACATAGCATGTTGACTCTGAACCCGTTCTAGTAAATGTCTTTTGTTGTGCAGAAAAAAAAATTAAGTCATTTACTTGGTCTTGTCGAAATTGCCCTTTGTACTTATCAAACTTATTTGCATATTTATCAGAACATATATATCAGAAGTTGAAGTCTTATATTACATTTTATCAACACCTAGCGTCGGACAAAAAACTAAGTAACTTTGAGTGTCAAATAGCGGGATATTTGAAATAGCTAAAATCAATGAATTTTTCCGAAAATGCGGGATATTTAAAATAGCTCAAAACCAATGAATTTTTCCAAAAATGCGAGATATTTCAAATTTCTCTTAGCTATAATTTAAAAATATATGATACGAACGGCTCATGATGTAATGTTCTTTTGGTGATATGTACAATAAAGTTAACATTTATGTTCATTTGACCTAGCTCTGCAGGCCGCAACATGACTCCTGACGGACGCATGCGGCCCGCGGGCCTCGTTCTGGCCACCCCTGCTGTAACCACTGACATAAATTTATTTTCTCTTTCTGTATTTAATTAAATCTATCTATATATACTAATTGCCAAGTGTCCGTCTGTCTGTCTGTCTGTCTGTCTGTCACGCCTTTTTTAGGCACTTCCCGAATAGAGACTTGCAATTTGGTACCCGGCTCGGTCGTTCGATAAAACCCCCTGGAAAAATCGAATTTTTCGAAAACGTTCTATAGAGGGGGTGCCCCACACCAAAACGTTCGAAAAGTGAAATGACGGGAAAGCATGCTTTGCGATGAGATAGAGACTTCAAATTCGGTATATGGGTAAATCACTCGAAAAGAAGAAAGTGTGCAATTTCAGATTTCCAATATTTTCTACTTAAGGGGGGGTGCAGCACACTAAAACGTTCGAAAAGTGAAATGATAGGAGAGCATGCTTTGCGATGAGGTAGAGACTTCAAATTTGGTGTATGGGTAAATCGTTCGAAAGGAAGAAAGTGTGCAATTTCAGATTTCCAATATTTTCTACTTAAGGGGGTGCCGCACACTAAAACGTTCGAAAAGTGAAATGATGGGAAAGAATACTTTGCGATGAGGTAGAGACTTCAAATTTGGTGTATGGCTAAATTGTTCGAAAGGAAGAAAGTGTGCAATTTCCGATTTCCAATATTTTCTACTTAAGGGGGTGCCGCACACTAAAACGTTCGAAAAGTGAAATGATAGGAAATCATGCTTTGCGATGAGATAGAGACTTCAAATTTGGAGTATTGGTAAATCGTTCGAAAGGAAGAAAGCGTGCAATTTCAGATTTCCAATATTTTCTACTTAAGGGGGTGTCGCACACCAAAACGTTCGATTTGCCGAATAAATGAGAAAATACGCCTTTAAAATTTGATAGAGGCTTAAAATTTGGTATATGGGCTAATAATTTGACGAAAACGCCCAAGACGAATACAGTTTTTCAAAAATGTTCGTTTAGGGGGGTGCTCCAGAGTAAAACGTTCGAAAATTGAATTGATAAAAAACCAAGCTTCGGAATGAGATTGAAATATCAAATTTGGTGTAAGGGTAGATAGTTTGAAAGGAAGAAAGTGTGAAATTTCAGATTTCCAATATTTGTTACTTTCAGGGGTGCGCACACTAATATGTTCGATTTTTCGAATAAAGGAGAAATGCTCCTTTTAAAACGTGATAGAGGCTTGATATTTGGTATATGGGCGAATCATTTGATGGAAATCACAAAAAGAATAAAGTTTTTCCAAAATGTGTATTTAAGGGGGTAGACACTCCGCATTAAAATATTCGAAAGGTCAAATGCATAGAAAAGCGTGCTTCGCTATGAGAAAGAGACGTCAAATTTAGTGCTCTTCCTTTTAAATGTGATAGAGGGACCAATAATCTGATAAAAAACACAAGACAAATAGAGGAAGAAATCCGCAAATTTAGTTTCCCAATATTTTCTTCTTTAGGGGGTTCTGCACACCAAAATATTCCATCTGTCGAATATATGTGAAATGCGAGTTATTATAAAATTTGCATTATTCAGTGGTTGCTTATTGCGAGACCGTTGATTTTCAACGGGTATTCGGCTAGTATATACTAATTGCCAAGTGTCCGTCTGTCTGTCTGTCTGTCTGTCACGCTTTTTTCAGGCACTTCCCGTATAGATAGAGACTTGCAATTTGGTACACGGCTCGGACGTTCGATAAAAACCCCTGGAAAAATCGAATTTTTCGAAAATATTCTCTAGGGGGGGGGGGGGTGCTGCACACCAAAACGTTCGAAAAGTGAAATCATAGGAAAGCATGCTTTGCGATGAGATACAGACTTCAAATTTGGTGTATGGGTAAACCGTTCGAATGGAAGAAAATGTGCAATTTCAGATTTCCAATATTGTCTAATTAAGGGGGTGCCGCAGACCCAAAACGTTCGAAAAGTGAAATTATAGGAAACTAGGCTTTGCGATGAGTTAGAAACTTCAAATTTGGTGCATGAGTAAACCGTTTGAATGGAAGAAAGTGTGCAATTCAGATTTCCAATATTTTCTACTTAAGGGGGTGCCGCACACCAAAACGTTCGAAAAGTGAAATGATAGGAAATCATGCTTTGCGATGAGATAGAAACTTCAAATTTAGTGTATTGATAAACCGTTCTAAAAGAAGAAAGTGTACAATTTCAGATTTCCAATATTTTCTACTTAAGGGGGTGCCGCACTCCAAAATATTCGATTTACTGAATAAATGAGAAAAGGCTACTTTAAAATTTGATAGCGGCTTGAAACTTGTTATATGGGTTAATCACTTGACGAAAACACCCAAGAAGAAAATAGTTTTCCAAAAATGTTCATTTGAGGGGGTGCTCCAGAGTAAAACGTTCCAAAACTGAGTTGATAAAAAGCCATGCTTCGGAATGAGATAGAGATATCAAATTTGGTGCAAAGGTAGATAGCTTGGAAGGAAGAAAGTGTACAATTTCAGTTTACCAATATTTTCTACTTTAGGGGGTGCCGCACACCAAAATGTTCGATTTTCGGAAAAAGGGAGAAACGTCCTTTTTAAAACATGATAGAGGCTTGATATTTGGTATATGGGTGAATCATTTGATAGAAAATACAATAAGAATGGAGTTTTTCCAAAATGTACACTTAAAGGGGTGGGTACTCCACATAAAAACATTCGAAAGGTGAAATAGTAAAAAAGCATGTTTAGCGATGAGATGGCGATTTCAAATTTGGTATATGGGTAAATGGTTGGAAAGGAAGAAAGTATGCAATTTCAGTTTTCCAAGATTTGTTATTATAGGGGGTGTCG
Source organism: Amaurobius ferox (assembly GCA_951213105.1). NCBI lineage: Eukaryota > Metazoa > Arthropoda > Arachnida > Araneae > Amaurobiidae > Amaurobius > Amaurobius ferox. The sequence continues at coordinate 31,334,894 of OX578145.1, forward strand.
CACACTAAAATATTCGATTTGACGAACAAATGAAAAACGCCTGCTTTACAATGTGATGAGGCTGAAATTTAGTATATGGGGTAATTATTTGATAAAAAACCTAAGATTATTACGGTTTCTCAAAAATGTTCATTTAAAGGGGGTGCTACACAGAAAAACGTTCGAAAGGTGAAGTGATAGAAAAACATGTTTCGCGATAGGATAGAGACTTCAAATTCGGTGTATGGGTAAACTGTTCGAAAGGAAGAAAGTGTGCAATTTCAGATTTCCAATATTTTCTACTTAAGGGAGTGCCGCACACCAAAATGTTCGATTTACTGAATAAATGAGAAAAGGCTCCTTTAAAATTCGATAGAGGCTTGAAATTTGATATATGGGCTGATCATTTGACGAAAACACCCTAGACGAATATAGTTTTTCAAAAATGTTCGTTTAAGGGGGTGTTCCAGAGTAAAACGTTCGAAAAGTGAATTAATAAAAACCATGCTTCGGAATAAGATAGAGATATTAAATTTGGTGTTGTTAAAGTTTTGGTATTTTAGTTTGGAAAGAAGAAAGTGTGAAATTTCAGATTTCCAATATTTGCTACTTTAAGGGATGCGCAAACTAATATGTTCGATTTTCAGTATAAATGAGGCACGTTTCCTTTTAAATGTGATAGAGGCTTGATATTTGGTATATGAGCCAATCATCTGATAAAAAACCCAAGATAGAGTTTTTCAAAAATGTTCATTTATGGGTGTGCTTCACAGAAAAATGTTCCAAAAGAGAAATAATAAAATAGGGGGTGCCTCTGGATGAGATAGACTTTAATGTCGTGTACGAGTAGATAATTCGAAAGGATTAAATGCGCAAATTAATTTTCCCAATATCTTCTTTTTTAGGGGGTTCTGCACACCAAAATATTCGATTTGTCGAATAAATGTGAAACGTGAATTATAAAAAAATTTACATTATTCAGGGGTTGCTTATTGCAAGACCGTTGATTTTCAACGGGTATTCGGCTAGTAAAGTTTAAATTCACAAATGTACTCGGATAACCATTTGAAATTACACTAAATTTGTAGTTTTAATTCAATATTCCATTTCATTTGGCGACTGGATTCTTTTTCAAATGTGACGTTGCAAAAATACAAAAAACTGAAATATCTCATGAACGGTTAATTTGAGAGTTATAGGGCTGTTTGGTCATCCAATATCACGTATACGACAAGCATTTAATTAATACTTTGGAGCATATTATGTATTTATTTTGGATTTTTAAATATTTTGGGGGCATTTTGCAAAAACGACCGGTTTAGTTTTTCCAAAATCGAAACAAAATCTAATCAGCATTAGGGTAATCCTTACGTGACTTATCCACAACATTCTGCGAAATGCCGTTGAATACTTTTTAAACTTAGAGTAGATACATGCATACATTGCACTGATACGGGCACACATTCAGACAGATACACAAGCTAACATCGCGCTAAAAGTAGCATTATCACATTTTAGAGGTTTCAAAACGTTTAGTACATACATCATACAGACATGCACACACACACACACGCGCGTTACTTTACACCTTTCTGGTAGGTCGGACGGTCTGGGTCTCAACAACACATACACACACATAGATGTAAGTCTAAAATAGATACGCGCAGATACACACATAGATGTAATGTTCGAAACGTGTTGATTCGTTTAAAACTCGATTTTCGATTTTCGATATGTGCCCAATATTTTGTCTATACATTGTAAAGACTTAAAATGTATTTTTTTCTCTTTAGATGCCTTTGTACAGGAGTTTTACTGAATCTGTCAAAAGTGACTTAACTGAAACTTAGAGGGCTTGATATTTTGACCTTTAGATCCAAGGGCAATAACATAGGAGGGCACTGTTTAAATATAACTCATTTAATGGGAACTTCACAGAAATTATAGCAGCTTGCTGTTTAAAGCAACGGACAACATATATATATATTAATTGTAATTGCTCACGCTCGGAATATATGACAATTACACAAGCTGCTACACTATACTAGGCTGGTGATAATGCTCCCGTATGGAAGCCACACGCCGAATACTAGACGCTTCCTAGTCATCGTTGTATCGAGTTTCCTTCCACTTACTAATCGAATCTTTCATCGTCTACTCAAGAACCTTTCTTTCATTCCAAGAACACTGATAAACTCACGATCCGAAACATATTCCTTTTCTACCACAGGAACGCAGAAAATGCTGATTATGACGGCGATTCGTCAAACAACCAAACCAGTTAAGATGGTTGGTTTACAGAAACATAAATTATAATGCAAACTGGGGAAAATAATAATCGAAATGTTATTTAGACCTCACAACCTAACCACGTATTACAAGAAATGTAAAAATATAACTGTATGAAAAAGTGTAATACAGTATGTAGATAATATTCAAAAACACCGAAATTAAACTATGAATGAAAATGAAACTACATTTAATAATGTAAATGAAATCAAAAAGCAAAGTTTCTGATATTTCAGATATGATTAAGGAATCACGATCAGTACAGAAGCATATAATGTAACTTATTGAGTTCACATTATAATATATATTTTCATATATCTATCCCAGTAATACTTAAAACAGATGTGAATACATAAATAATTCAGACTAAACAAATATTCCGTTTAATTAACTATTAGTTAACAAAAACGTATTTAAAATATCATTTACTTTAAATCAACATATTTGCTAATGTTTTATACAGTTTTGACTGCAAAGACTTTGAATTATTCATTTCAAATTAAACATCAAAATAATTTTTATGGTTAGAAATGTATCTCTATATTTTTTTAAAAAACATATTCCTAGGAAAATTTCATATGCTACCGCTCATAAAGAAAATACTGAGAACGTTGTCAACAGTTTATAGTCAATTTACGATATCGAAGAGCCAAACAAATTTCCCGAATTTCTTCAAAACAAACTGTAACTCCAGAACGTGACAAGCATTGACAAGAAAGACAAAAAAATTGAATTCCGGGAAGTTTCGGGAAGCCAAATTGTAATGCTGTTTTAAAAACATTTAAAACTAACGCCAGTTGTTTGTCTTGAACTTTTGATATTTGCACAATAATATTTTCACAAACACATGCGCTTTGAATAATAATTTTACAATTCACCATTTTTTTTTACTTCTATGTTATCAACTATAAAATACATAATCGTTTTTGTATTGCGGATATTAGACTTCAGGGGCCAGTTTCGCGCTTGGTAGCAATCGTTAACTTGGAGTAACCAATAATAGGGATGGCATCTTGCCATAAAGAAAATTATCAATGCAATAAATTTATATCTAAACCTATTAGCAAGAATAAATATTTCCAATAACAACGTTAAATAAATCTGTATAGTTACAAATTTCAAATTAACTGTAACAAATATACTGTGTCCTTCTAACTTTCATAAAACTGATTTTTTTTCATTCTGTAGTACTACTAATTTGTATGTTACCTGCATCTAAAATAAAATAGAATCATGCCAAATTTCGAAATTTTGTCGCGAATAATGGCTGAGAAATTGCATAATCTTTACTACAACTTTCTAATATTTCCTTGAAGAAAGCAGGCATAATAAAATTAGATAATTAAGGTACTACAGTTGTTTTAAGAACGTTATAGGTATTGTTCTTTAGGTCAAACACAGTGCGATAATTTTTCCACTGTTCTTGACCTTCTTACGCTAGACATAGGCCACTGTTGTTAGGGAACGTGCTAAAAACTGTCCTCAGAACAACGCCCTAAGTAAGAATAAATGCTGTCACTTAAATTTCTTATACCTGCTTTCGTCAAGACAGTATTGGACAGTTATATTCCTACAAGCAGAGCTTCTATTTATTGTGATAATCTTTAATGTATGCTTCTCAGAGAGGTATGTTTCAAAATGTGTGCACGTTTTTCTTATGTATTAAATATCACCCATCTCTATGGAAATAAAATTAATTATAATTTAAATTTTTCTGATTTGAAACACATATGCGTTGATAAGTTCTATATGTGTCATTATTTTATTTTTTTTAAACTTTGAAACAAAATAGAAAATAATATTGCCAAATACAATTAAAGCAATACGGAATAGAGAAAAATAAATAAATAAGTCATAAATTAGAGAGTATCTTTCTAATAACACTTATAACACTTATTTAAATAAACTAGTTCCTTCACGTATATATATATATATGTATATTTGCAATTTACCGTATGTAGTTTAAACACTGATATTTTGACAATATTCGTAGAAAATAAATTTGTAATTAAGCCGATATAAATGCAGCATAAATTAGAATGACCATATTCGAAATTTATAACTTACAGTTTTCCAATTGTGATACTAAAGAATTATACTTGAAGCCATATTTTATTCCGATTTTATGCTGAAATTAATCGAAAGAGCCATGATGTAAAGCTATGTGATTACTGGTGCTTGTGGTAAAGCAAAAATTCACATAAATACAATACTGCCACTTATCATAGGATCCTCCAGTTGACTCAGTGATCGTATATATGAAAATATTAACTGTCATATTATATTATTATTGCGCAATAATAATATAATATAACTATTATATTATATTAATATTGCGTTGATTTTAGAAAATCAGACTATTTTGTGGACACCGACACTATTGTACATATGGATTATGAAAACACTTTAATAATACACAAACAGTATACATTAAAGCTTAAAACACTTGACATCGGGTGTGAGTTATAGAGTAATTGTTAATTAAATTATAATTGACTTAGTTTTTGAGATGATATTGCAATGGAGATTTTCCCAAGCTCAGAGCTTATATAATTACAGGTAGATCATATATTAGCATTACAATTGGAATTTAAAAAATGCAATACCTCCAACGCTGCTGGACTGATTGGGTTACCCAAAAAGAGAGCCTCCAAAAATGCACATGGTTAGGGGTCCGGGATAGATGGGAAAATACATGGTACACTGGCATACGCTTTCAGTAGAGCTTTACGGGGAATAGGGAATCCATCAGGGGCTTGTTACCAAGGTCCTCTAGGTGCTTCAAAGTCCAAATGCCGGTTGACTCTCTGGGATTACCTGTTCGGAGGATGGGCCCGACGGCCGATGCCGAATGGCTTAGAACGGGTTGGCGGCCCTGGGAATGTGAGTGAAGGCTGATGACTGTCATAGTAGTATGCCGCTAGAAAGGCTACAGTAGCATACATCATTCGCATTGCAACCAATGACGGTTGAATCACTCAGACGAATCGTGTTACATGCTGTGTAGAGGCCCAGGATTTGTACTTCGCAACAGTTCGCCAGTACATATTCATCCGTGTGTGGTGATATAGCAACTGAGCTAACAAAATGTCATCTACCATGCAGTCCACACAGTTGTGACGGCTTAACTGTAGTTTGTAGGGTCCAAAAGGGTATGCCAATACTACACCGTCTATTTCCCGAGCTGTGTGGCCCTAATTGGCGAAAGGGGCAGATTCCTGTCTGCCCCGATGACCGCCATTGCCAGATGAATTTTGAAAATATTAGTCTGATTCCGCTCTAGTTCGATTAGGCAAATTCACATAAATACAATGCTACCACTTATCATAGGATCCTCCAGTTGACTCAGTGATCGTATATATGAAATTATTAACTGTTACATTATATTATTATTGCGCAATAATATTATAATATGCATATATATATATATATATATATACGTGAAATAACTAGGATATTTAAATAAGTGTTATTAAGAGAAAGATACTATCTAATTTATGACTTATTTATTTATTTTTCTCTATTCCGTATTGCTTTAATTGTATTTGGCAATATAATTTTTTATTTTGTTTCAAAATTAAAAAAAAATAAAATAATGACATATATATAACTTATCTACGCATATGTGTTTCAAATCAGAAAAAAATTAATTATAATTAATTTTATTTCCATAGAGATGGGTGGTATTTAATACATAAGGAACGTGCACACATTTTGAAACATACCCCTCTGAGAAACATACATTAAAGATTATCACAATAAATAAAAGCTCTGTTTGTAGGAATATAACTGTCCAATACTTTCTTGACGAAAGCAGGTATAGGAAAATAAAGTGACAGCATTTAAAGCAGTCGCAATGGAACTTCATTACTTTATAGCCGCGCCTGAATACGAACTACACTTTAGTAGATGTGCTCGTACCAGGGTATCAAATATTCCGGTTCCTTCCTATAGGGCTTAGGACTACCATTAAGGAATAGCAGTAGATACCGGTTTCAAAAGATGTGTCGAAATGCATTTTTGGATCGGGCTTCGATCCAGTACTTAAGCAATTTAAGAGACCTTCAAAGCAGAGAACAAAATGGAGTCTGACTTTTAAAATCTGCTCCCTTCACATTTGTTGATGGTGGAAAAAACTGGGGCGCTAAGTTCCCTTCTACGTTCATTCGATGTAGCACTTTTGCCGAGAATGGGTAGGACAAAATCCCGAACCGATTGTTGGATTACCGGTTGATGCTCATTTTATATGCATTCCAATGAAATCCGATAACATGCGGGTTCCCAGCAGCAGGAGGGTCCCGTCCGAGCCCCGAGTGACTTAAAACTTGACAGGGGACATAATTTTCAAAAGATTTGTCGTTTCAATTTATACATTTACTTCGACATCTCATACTTGACATTTACATCCTCTGTTTTGTACTATTCATTTCCATGGCGGTGAACTGTCCCATCGTGTCTGTGAGGAGGCATCGTGCTTGCAATTTACTTTACCTTTATTTACCTGCAAGCAATTACGTGTTTTCTTAATCCATATGTATAATAAAGAGTATTAGTGGCCACAAAATAGTTTGGTTTTCTAAAACCAACGTAATGTACTTAATATTTCAGACCGCACCTATACGATCACTGAGTCAACGGGGGGGGGGGGGGGACACTATGGTAAGTGGTAGTATTATATGTATGTGAATTTAATGCTTTACCACAATGTTCGTGATTTGAAAATTTCTGCGCATAAGAACGGAGCTTCGTGCAGCATTTTAAAGGACCGGTGTTCTCACTTACAAGCAATTGCTACTCGATTTTCTGCTTTAATGCTGTGCGTGTTGTACAAAAATGCTTTTGAGAGTTATTTGACGGAGCTATGAACAATTGTCGGATTTAGAGAAGCTGGTTGGTCCAACAGACACTAAAATCACTTACTAAAATGTCATGTTCTTGTAACCACCATTTTTTAAAAACACGTTTTCTTTGCTCCCAAATTCTATTCATTCTCCTCAAACGATACATGCATGCCGAGTTTTGCCGCTATAACTCAATTTCTAATGAGTGCATATATTTTTTATTGCAACAGAGTCTGTAATTGTTGCGTAGAGTTTAATACCAAGATTCGTAAATTAAAGAGTATGTGCTAAATAAAATTAATCAAATTTCTTTATTTCAATAAAATTTACATAACCAAACACTCTATTAAATATTTAAAATTAGATAGATTGTTAATCATGTTTATCGCTTTGGCATTACATGCAATTTTAAATACTTTGGCGGTAAATGAATAAAAATTCTGTTTGAAAAAACTTTAAGCGCACTAACACGCTACCATTTATTTTAAATTATCATTTAAATAAAAATTCCACCCTAATTAATAAGTTAATTAGGGATTTTATAATGCAAATGCACATCGCTTAAGACAATTAACTAAGATATAATAAAAATCGAATTGCCAAACTCGAATAATAATTAGTTGGTTATTTCTCATTATTTTTTACTTTTTAAAACTAATAAATTCATAATTAAATTCATTTTACATGCAGAAATATTATGTGAACAAGACGCCATTGTTAAATAAGAAGCAAGTTTTTATAAAAGAAATTCAGTCACTGAAACTTATATTTGATTATTAATTGAAAGTAAACTTTAGTCACTAATTATCTTACATGATAAACGAAAATGTCTATATGTATGTATCATCTATAGTTGAAAATTTAGGAGGAGAAACAGCATGGAAATTCGGTACAGGTGTACATCAGGTCCTCAGACAATATGCCTCGATGATTTTTTTTTATTCAAATTCTTTTAAAAATTTATGGACATTCAAAGCAGAAATTTATCTAAACCTTAGCTTTAAAAGCATATTAATTTCTCATTGACGATTTCGAAAACGCAAGTGAAAGATGTAAAATTCTAATTTTCAGAATTTTAGATATGTTACTTTGATTTTCAAAATATATGATTACCTCATATTTATGGGATAATCATACACATAGTTTCGAGAGTTTTTGATACAAGAGTTTTCGAGGTAAGCCAATTACATACCTTGACAACCCGATAGAGGATCGAAATTCATGTAAACCATTTTTATCATTCAGTCAATGCTGAAAATAAATCTTCCTAATCAGCAACACTTAAAATTGCTAATTCTTCAATTTAACACAAAAAGTGTACCAGCCATAAAAAAAGTATAGTCTTTATCGTGGAAAGTAAAATTGAGGAATATAATTTTAGAGATTGAATTTTAATTAGAAATTATATTATCGCCAGTGAATATTGCTTTCAATTTTCATTGAAAATGTGTAATACAGAAATTTTAACTTTTTGGAGGCAATTCCCATTTTTAATTATTTTGTGATAGATTACATTCATCCATTGCGTTAATACATTTTTCGATATCCTTGAACGTTGTAACAGACTTGGCCTTTCAGGATTAGTGCCCATATCAAAGCCTCTGTTTACTCCCTAGGCTTTAATGAAGAATACTTTTTCTCCCTGAATAGAACTTATTTTCATGAATATTTAATCATCTCCTGGCTTGTAAATGAAAATTAAAGTAGAGAATCTTAATATTTAGTACTTGGATAGTATCATGAGGCAGGCTTATTTTGCTCTATTAGCATATTAATTAAGGTAACATAATACATCTTTAAGCTGTGGTGTTAAATGGGAAAAAGCTTAAATGACGAACGAAAAGATAAAATTTTGGCGATATTTAAACAATATACGGCTTGTCGTTTGCATTATTTTCGAAACATGCTTTTAAATTACTCATATATATATATATATATATATATATATATATATATATATATATATATATATATATATATAATATAATAAAAATTATAAAAGTGGAAATTATTAAAGATATTTTAGTGATATAGCATTTAAGCGCAAAGCAGCTGCAAACACTATGCACGATATAAATATATAAATATATATATATATACGGATGACTTCACATAAACATCTTTAGAAATGTATTCTGTGGCAACCGAAATTGAAAAAGGAAACTTAAAGTTAACATTAATTATTAGTAAGCATTAAAGACATGGCCGTTGAGCTCGATCAACGGCCACATATTCTTAGGAGGATTGGCTAGAATACAAAGAATCATAAAAAACGACGTCATCCGTATTCATTAAGACGAAGCATTTCTCCAACAAGCCTACCGACAACAATATTCCATATCTTTTCTGAAACATTCTATCAATAATTTGTATGGTAAAAATAATGAATATTGTTTAAAATTAAAATCAATATTATATCATCTTGGTTCTTGATGGATCGCATAAAATGCGCATGATTTATCGTAATGACCGGACCGCAGAACGATACCACTCTGTTATATTTAAGAAACCACAAGCCGTCTGACGGACTTATATACGATAAAGTGATAGATCAAGTATTTTCATTGGACTTTTCTTTCTCAAAATGTCTTGTGATAATTGTTATTGTCACTTCGGAGGTTGGCTTCAGCCAGTGCTGGCGTCCAGCAGTGCAATGCCGCGGCATTTATGACATGCATGTTGACAACTGGGGTGTAAGGTCACAACCCCTTACCGCCTTTAAGTAAGCTACTCGCTAAACCTTCCTTCTTTTTTCCATTTTTACATTCTCTTTATACATATTATTTATTTATATATATATATATATATATATATATATATATAGATATATATATATATATATATATATATATATATATATATATAACTCAATAATTAGAAAAAGAAAAAAGAAGAATGACATTGTATCAAAATTTCGCCGGGGGGGATTGTGACCCCCACTTCCCGGTTTAGCCAGCTTTATGTCATGACGACACTCCCGGAAGCGGATACAATGTCGCCAACCAAGTACATATACTAATACTTTAAATGTAAAAAAGAAAAAAGTTGAAAAACCTATACATTCCCTAACCTATACAAAGACTACGCGTTTTACTACATCCAAACAGAAACACAAAATACTACAAAAATGACCCACATCCAATACCAATATATTAAGAAAAACAAGCCACGCATACACCTTACCGAAATGTAAAAGACTCTTACTTTGTACCTAATGATCTCCCTCAGACAGTCAACCATGACCTTCACAATGCAGCCGCTGTCCAATACTATCTCAGACAGAAAGCACTCTTCCACTCAAATACAAGTCGTAACACTCGGTTACGGTTATGCCGTAAAATTTACATAATATATCACAGAGAAAACGTAGAGGGTAACCCATTACGATTGCTTCTTCTAGATAATTCAGATCACTTATATAACGATTTTCAACACTGCTATTTAAACGTTTGCTTCTTGTTAAAAAATTTATGATAATGTTCCTAAAAACATTTCTATGCAAACAAGAATGCCAATTAATAATGTAATTTATTTTAATATTAAATGCTTTTCTTTTATCATATAATTTAAAACCTACTTTACCATTAGAAAGTTTATATAATGTTAAATCTAAAAAATTAATACTATTATCAATGTTACGGGAAGTTTCTGTTAATGTCAAATTTGAAGGAAAAAAAGTAAAATCTAAGTGATCCCGGTCATCGTGGCATGCATATAATATGTCATCCACATATCGTATGTATACTATTTCGTTTAAAATATGAGTTCCCTCCTCGTATTTGTTCAAGTATATATCGGCCAGAATAGATGAACAAGCGCCCCCCATCGGAATGCCATTACGCTGTCATACGCTGTTTAACACTATACGCTGTTTAACATTATATAAACTTTCTAATGGTAAAGTAGGTTTTAAATTATATGATAAAAGAAAAGCATTTAATATTAAAATAAATTACATTATTAATTGGCATTCTTGTTTGCATAGAAATGTTTTTAGGAACATTATCATAAATTTTTTAACAAGAAGCAAACGTTTAAATAGCAGTGTTGAAAATCGTTATATAAGTGATCTGAATTATCTAGAAGAAGCAATCGTAATGGGTTACCCTCTACGTTTTCTCTGTGATATATTATGTAAATTTTACGGCATAACCGTAACCGAGTGTTACGACTTGTATTTGAGTGGAAGAGTGCTTTCTGTCTGAGATAGTATTGGACAGCGGCTGCATTGTGAAGGTCATGGTTGACTGTCTGAGGGAGATCATTAGGTACAAAGTAAGAGTCTTTTACATTTCGGTGAGGTGTATGCGTGGCTTGTTTTTCTTAATATATTGGTATTGGATGTGGGTCATTTTTGTAGTATTTTGTGTATCTGTTTGGATGTAGTAAAACGCGTAGTCTTTGTATAGGTTAGGGAATGTATAGGTTTTTCAACTTTTTTCTTTTTTACATTTAAAGTATTAGTATATGTACTTGGTTGGCGACATTGTATCCGCTTCCGGGAGTGTCGTCATGACATAAAGCTGGCTAAACCGGGAAGTGGGGGTCACAATCCCCCCCGGCGAAATTTTGATACAATGTCATTCTTCTTTTTTCTTTTTCTAATTATTGAGTTGTATAGAAATGTACTTGTCTGAGCAGCTTGGCGCCTTTGAGTATATTTTCAATTGTCAGTTTTTAGATGTGATTGATGTAATATTTATATGTATATATATATATATATATATATATATATATATATATATATATATATATAGATATATATATATATATATATATATATATATATATATATATATATATATATATACGTGTGTGTGTACAGGGTGTCCAACGCTATCGGTGCCCAATGGCTAGTTCCTCAACACTTGACATAGTCACATAGATCAGAAGGTTGCGAGTTCAAATCACGTCCGGGTCACCACCGTGGCGATTGGGAGTCGCCGGGCCCCGAACCAGGGACCCTTTGCTTACAAGACCGATATTATAATCACTGAGCAGAAGCTAGCTTTTGCTCAGTGATTATAATGCCGGTCTTGTAAGCACGAGGCCCCGAGTTCGGGTCTGGTGACGCCCAATCGCCACACTTCCAATTGCAAAAGTGTTTTAAATTTTAAAATTTATTATCTTAGAAACAGTTTAAATCAATAAATGAATTTCTGAAAGAGATACGAAATATAAATTTTTAAACGGTCCCCCGGTCCTACCAATTATATTTAGGAAAATCATCCCCACACAATTTCACGGAAAATAAAAAAAAAATCCATTTACGACCAAAATTCACCGAGTTATGGAGCATTAAATTTTATGACTTAAATCGCTTTTTCGCGTATAAAATGTCCTGTTTCAGGCAACCATCCAATCGAGGACCGTACTGATCACTTCTTAGCACAAAAAGTGCTCTTCAAACAGCTATAAGTCGGTCAATTTTGATCTGATTGAATGTTGGTACAGTGCGAGGAAAAGTATTGGGCTCTTTTGAAAAATGGTCCGCAAAAATCGTCAAAATTTAAAATAACAAACTAAGTACGCTTAAGCATATCAATTAAATGCTCGAGTTATACACAATTTTGACGATAAAAAGTGTAATATCAACTAGATCTAGCCGCATTGCATTACTTTAGATCTAGTCATTCTCGATATATTTTTGTTTTTGTTTTATTGTTTGAATTAATATTTACTTCTTCATACTATAGAATGTAGTGTGTAGAAAATATTGTTTTTGCGAAAATTTTCGATTTCGATATCTTGATGCCAATATATTTTTCACGACCTCATGAACATATTTTGATAAATTTTGAAGAGATGCTTTTAATAAATATAAAGATATCGTTGACAAATACGTCGATACAAAACAAATTTTAAGAAAGTTCTGAAAATTCACATAAAACTAAAGCATATTTTCTTTGAAAAAAATTAGATTCCTTTCTGTATATAATTAAAGCGCACAGGTCAACATAAAAATTAATTTATCAAGTGAGAAAAAGTTTTAAATGAAAAATATTCATTTTTCTTTTTCTGAAAATATTGCACTTAATTATATTTTCAGTGCATGTGAAAAATAGAGTTCCTTGTTCTAAGGTTGTAATGCGTATCTGTCAAAGAAAAGAAAAAGTGTTTCTCATTACAGTTTCAAGAAGATTAAAAATAGGAAAAAGTTGATTTGCATAAGTTTTTGTCTTGTAAAATGTCGTCAATAAGAAACGTTAAATGGATTCTGCGTTCGTAATTGCAATACTGAGAAAGATAGAAAAGTGCAATTTGTCTTCCTTTACAAATAAAAGATCGATATCAACTTAAAATTCAAGAACAAAAACGATTTAAAACGGAATAGCTAGAATTTTTAATTCTAAAAATGTCTATACTTATTTAATTGAGTTATATTAAAAAAATCATTCTTGTTATTGCAACGGCAGGATTAAACTATTTATATTTCAGTGGATGAGCAACCTCTCTTAACATTTTCATATAAAAATAAATTTTTATTCACATTATGAATAATATATTTCTATGCAAGGTGGTAAAAGAAATATGTATGGAATAATTATGTATATTTGTATTACATATTTATTATACAAGTTGAAAAAGTAATTATATATTAATGCACCTGTATTTGTACTTGATATTTATTATGCAGTCTGGCACTTCAAATGTATACATATAAAATAATTATATTAATGTTACTTATGTAATTTGGCTGTATGACCCCATTTTATTTAACAAATTCAAAATCCAATAATGCATTACTAATTTATGTTTCTATGGTGGGCGGAAAAGCAAAAACGCCTAACTCATTCGAAGATTTACAGCAAGAGGATGAGCTGCCGGGTTTTTACAATGTGCAGAAGAGATTTTTATGTGCATATGTGCGTTTTATACATTTGCATGCTAATTAGCACTCCTCCCAAAGAACTCTAAATAATTTAGGGTTTTTCGATTGTTAGAGGTATATACTTTTTATCTTTAAAAACAAAGAAAATATCATGATTTAAGAATAGCAGCTAATATTTTTTTTCTCAAAGTCATATTGGGAGTGGCTTGTTTCTCAGATGTTACCAGAAAAGTCATCTGCTTGATTTTACTTTTGATTCAATTTTTTGGAACTGGGGTGAGAGGTTATCGGTTGGATAAGAGCCATTTTTCTATAGTTTGGTAATTGTTGATGACAATGAATTTTCCCTGTTGCTGGATTTGAAGAATAAATTGGGCTAGAGACATCACGCTTAAAGAATGCTCAAAACTCGGACAATATTAAGAAAAGCTTTGTTCTACGCTCAAATGTAAGCCGTATCCCATGTTCAAAGACACAGATCCTAGCTCATAAAAATCATTGTATCTATTATCTTTGTATATATTGAAATCTAAGTTAAACACGGTGGATTTATATAGCTGGTAAGACAGACAAATGTTAACGATTATAGAATAGATTTAAATATTATATAAATATTCATCTGAAATAACACTCTATATTTAAATCTAACAATAGACATAAACATCTGATGTGGGCAGTACATGACTTTCGCCGCAGAGTCAAATCCATACGGTTTACAATGAATTTGCACTTTTTAATTCAATGTTCGTTTTCATTTAGCGACTAGACGCATTAATAAAGTCATCGTGTCCAACCGGCCATAATAATAAAAATAACTTTATAACGGTTAATCCTAAAATTCTGGAAGTAGTCTTATTATTTTCGTCGTCAAAAATTACGGGCAAAACATGCATTTAGTTTTATATTTGATTTCGATATTTTTACTTTCCTTATATACATAATGTATAAGGAAAGTATTGTGACGGGGTCGAAAATACCAATTCGAGTTTTCGACGGGAGAGCAAGTTTCAAGCATCCCTGATCACGAATCAAACATTTGTCAGGTGATGTCTGTGTGTGTGTGTGTGTGTGTGTGTGTGTGTCAGTGAGTCTGTGGAGACAATCTCACGAACAAATGGAGCGATTCGAATGAAATTTGGTGCACAAATCACAATCCGTAAATACTGGAAGCCTATTGTTTTTAAATGCAATCGAATGTCCAGAACCCCCCCCCCTAAATTTTCGATTGAAATTTTGAAAAAATTATCAAAAATTCAAAACCTAATTAAAGTTACGCATACAGACATTTCTTATGTGATTTTTCCTTAGAAAACAATTGACATAAACTTTAGAACACTAGCATGAACTCGAGATATTGCATATTTTTCAGATAAATTTATCAAAAAATCTTATAAATTAAAAAAAATATATTAACTGTTGAGAAACATGTTCACTTTTGATATGTAATAGCATGCCATGAATTTGGTGACATCATTCTTGTGGATCTAGCTCGTCCCATTCATGAGAAAATATACTTTGAGTAATACTTTTGTATTTGAACGCCAATACTCATTTATCTGCTATAGGAATAACTTATTTCGCCGTCCATAACGCTTGGCGAGATTTTGGTGACGAATTTGGCGGAATGTCGCCAACTTGGCGACTTTTTTAAATGTTGCCAGATTAACAAAAATCTCGCCAAATTGATAAATATGACGTAAAATCAATGAAAATGACGACTAATTGATGAAAATTCAGTATCTTGGAAAGAATATAAGAATCTACTATAAGAATAACCTATTTTTTGCTGTAAAAGTAGTAAATTCACTGCATTATATAAGGAAAGTCATGTGCTGCCCACATCATATTTTTTTTATTTTAGATTTCAATAATTTTTGCGGAAAATTTTGCCAAAAAATGCACGCTCTTTTTTTTCAGAATCGAACCAAAATTTAAACACTTGTAGGGTAATCTACAAATAATGCATCCAGTAAATTCTGCGTAATTTAGTTAATTAGTTGTTTAGCTAGAGGAGATACATGCATGGCACAAACAGACACACAAATCGAGATACATACATAGATACCATACTAAATATATATTCTTTAGTTTCTGGAGTCGTATCCATACGTTATAAAATCAAGTTGACATCTTCTACTCGATTAACCTCTAAGATAACTTTCCTATACACTACCATAGTAGAGAAAAGTTAAAAAAGAAGTAAAAAGAAGTAGAAAAGAAGTAAAAAGTTAACCTTTTACTAAAGAAAACTTTTGTAATATTTTTAGTGTAAATTTTGAATACTTTGCAGATTTATTTAAATTATTAATCTTTAAATATAATAGTTAATAAACGATAACACAATTTCTTCTTTTATGATTACTTAAGGTGTATTTCCATTCAAATTAAATCACCAATAGAATTATCTCAGAAAATTGTAATTTGCCGCCAACTAATTTAATATCAATATGTGTTTCTTTATATACAGTACGTATATATATAATTTCAAATATGTTCTTTATAAATAGGGTTTATGGAAGTTTCAAAGTTCAATTTAGCTATCAAATTTTTGTAAAACTACATTTTCATCTTTATAAATAGATGTACCCGGCATTGTACAGAATTTAAAACAGGTAATTTTTGTTGGCGCAGTAGCGCCCCTCTTGCTTTTTAAAATCAGAGAGTACCATATGATCATCAGATGTTTCAGCAAGATTGTATGTTACTAATATGTCTATGAACTGTTTCATAAAAATTATTTTCATATTTAAAAAAAAAAGATAATTACATATGAACCATTTTCACAAAATCCTATAAAATTAATCTTAACTCTCCTTTTACTCCAAATGATATATACAATTTGTTACTTCAAAGACAGAAATGTATTTCTTATTTAAGCTATAATTAGTACTCACAGATCAACAAAAGGTAATTTATCAAGCGAGGACAACACAAGAAATAAAAATTTTCGTTTTTCTACTTCTTTAACATTTCACAGTTTATTCTCGTTCCATTGTTTTGTGAGAAATATAGGGAGTTCTTTGTTCTTCAGTTATAATGTCCATCTGTCAAAGAAAAGTAAGTGATGTTCTTATTACTGTCTTCCAGAAGATTAAAACGAGAAGCGAAAAATTTAATTTGCATACATTTTTGTCTTGTAAAAATTTATTGATAGAAATTCAAATGAATCCTTTCTTTCGATATAGTAAAGATTTCAAAGTATAGGACGAGCAATTTATCTTCCTGAATTAATAAAAAATCGATATAAACATGAAAATCGGAGAAACAGTTGGATTTCACATTTATTAATAAGATGTTTTAATTACAGTAGAAGATATATATATATATATATATATATATATATATATATATATATATATATATATATATATATATATATATATATATATATATATATATTGTTCAGAGATTGCGTATGACGCTACGTCATAGCAATCACAAACTCATTTTCCATATGTACATGAGTGAAGTGGGAGAATTTACGTCTTCCCTTTTCAGTGGAATACGTTAATTAGAAATTTGTATCTTGCTTTATAAGATTTTAATTAATAAACATTTGATCCCAGGAACATAATTTATGTTTGTATAAGTATTTAATTTTAAATTTAGCTCCTATTAAATTATGAAGATCGGATTAAATTATGAAGATCGCAAAGCAGCACATTCATAAGCACAAATATTAAATTCAAATGAAAATATAGTAAGAAAAGGAGAGTATTGCAAACAGGAAAAGTACGAAATGGCCAAGGGGGATTGTGACCCCTTGTTTAAGGTTTCAGCATGCTTTCACACCTAGAAAACACTCCCGGACACCAATACCTTCCTGAAGCATTTCCCCATCAGCCATCACAAAAGAAAAGCGAAAGCGCAATGAGAAAAAATATGTCATTAAACCAGACGGTTTAAGCCCCCAAAAGAACCACCAAGATACATAAAACGAGAGTGCGACCTTTCATCTATAAACGTTGACCTACATCTTTAACATATCCTCAAAGTGATATAGCACAAACCTATTGTTAGAGAGCCCCATATAATACTCAAATGTCACATCTACCGAACTAAGTTGCCATTCTCTTTATGTCAATTCGCCGAAATTAGCATAAAACACGTTGTTTCTATTGCCGTAAACTTTTATAGTAATGCCTTAAAAATTGCATTGGATATTGCTGTTTGACAGCTTCCTTAATTAATTTTCTTTCGCATATAATGCTTTCTTTTTTTAATGTATGGCGTTTTTTATTCCTTTGTAAATGGTTTAGGATAAAATTGCAAAAAATACTCTTACTTAAGTTTGTATTCCAATTTATAAGGTAATTGATGTCGATATTGAACGAATTCCTTTTATCATATAACTTGAAGTATATGGTATCATTTTCATCATATTGGATACTGATATCCAAAAATTTTATTATATTTGCATTTTCCATAATAGTTTCAATCAATTACAAATTCACTGGGTAAAAGCTAAAATCGAAATTAGTATTTGGTTCCATTGAGCCGATCAATACATCATGAACGAATCTGAAATATCGCATCTCGTTTAGTATGTGGGTTCCCTTCTCATACTTATGTAGATATATATCTGCCAACATGGAACATCCCCCCCCCAGTAGGAATTCCATGTATTTGTTGGTAAAATGCAATACTATTATAAAGTATATTTTCAAATAGAACGATCTTAATCAAATACTTGTACTTGTTGATGGTTACGATTGATTGCATGTCATATATTTCATAGGTTTCAATCAAGATATCAAAAAGTTCTTTTAAGTTGAATTTGTTAAATAAATCTTTAAAATCATAACTCTTCAAATATATAAGGTCAAGTATCTGACTTAACTTTTCAATAACTTCGTAACTATTTGACACTATAACTGCTCCTCTTGATTTGATTAACATAATGGGTTTTAATATATTCAATACTTTGGTATTGGCCAAGGTTTAGTATGTCTCGGCACCCACAGTAGCCGGACGGAATTTAATTGAGGACTTATTCATCTTAGGGATCATCACCAAGTTAGGAAATTTAGTATTGCCAATTTCGTAACCAATTCTTTTATATAAAGCTCTTATTTTGTTTTCGATAACTATACGAGATAGTCCTATATGTTTGCACATATTGCCATTACTGTAACTAGTCCTCAAAATATCGACATAGTATTTTTTGCACTTAAATTGAATTGAACCTTGTCCATATAAGTAATAGCATGTACTTTTTTAAAGTTCACCAAAAAATTGTTTATCCAATTTGTAATTCGACTCGTATTTATATTCTGGTTGGTAATAATGTCTAAAACCTTCTAAAATAGAATGTTTCCATACTTCCTGTGGTGTATTAATAGAAAATACATTAACTGAAATTATGATTAACATTATTCATCATTACGTTGTGCTTTGTGTTTGCAATAACCCTCCAATTATTTACTTTTTGTGGGTCCTGTAAAGTTGTAAACTCCTGTAAACTGTTTTGTGAGTCCTGTATTAATTAATATTTTACCAAAAGGATTACACCAATTTAATATTGACAATAATATTTATTAAAAACATAAAATACTTATTAAATTCAAATTCATTAACTACTCTGCTATTAATTATTTATTAAGATAGCATGTGAGAGGGGACAGACAGCATGCGAGACCCTTAACCATATACCTAACGTATTTAATTACCTGTGGATATTTGAGGAACACATACCTTCAATTTGGGCCTTGTTAGCAGCACGTGGTTAATTTCGTCCATAGTTATTCGTCGTAGTGTAATGCTTCCACTCGTAACTTTGTCGACTACTGCTAACACAAACACTCCACTTATTTCATGCTCTTAGGCCGTTCTCTCCACAAGTCATAATTACGTATCAGCACAAGTCAACTCTGCACAAATGTTCACCAGCATCTTTCTAAGTCATATTGTACAAGTTATCTGTTCCAAGTCATGTTGGTATATCTATCTGTTTCAAGTCATAGTAGTATATATCTCTGATTCTCGGGTAACAGGCTGTGGTTCTCCTCTTTCTCGGGGGCGTCATTTCCCCCCTTGCTTTCATTTGAAGCTTGAATGTGAAGTAACAAGTACTTTCTCCATTGGTTAATCCTTTAACGATTGGAACCATTTCACATCCTCGTACGGGTCAGCTCGGCCCCTTTGTCTTGGCGCTCTTAAATTTATGGTTTTCTGACCTTTAGGTTCATGGGTTGTAAAACATGGTGCCACCCAGACTGGCCGTATTGTTTGCCGTTTTGGCTACAATAAATAAACTGCATAAAGTTGTCTCACCAAATTGTGAGATCAATTTCTGGTCTCACCCTTTCCACTCTTTTTGGAGCTTAAACCTTCTGGTTTAATGACATATTTGAGCTTATTTATTATTCTGGTTTAATGACATATTTGAGCTTATTATTTATATTTGAGCTTATTTATGACATATTTGAGCTTATTTGAGCTTATTTGAGCTTATTGTGCTGCTTTGCACCATATGTGACGAATAAGTTGTTAGTTATATTTTGTTTGGATTAAGAACTGGATACGTAGTTGAGCTTTTTAAAAAAAGTATATATACATATATATATATATATATATATATATATATATATATATATATATATATATATATATATATATTTTTTTTTTAAAAATTCACGAAACATCATCTGTTGTTAATAAGGATTTTGTTCACCGCCCGCTCATTTGAAAGATAATTATTTGGTCGTTCCGGCATTGTTAAAATAAAAGTTCTACAAAAATATTTTTAATCGCTAAAGAACCAATTTTTGAGATAATTGATCAAAATGGTGCTATAAGATGAAATTATTAAAAAATAATTTGAATTAAGAAAAAAAATAAACAAGAATGATCAATGTATCCTCCAAACCTATGCTACTAAATTTCTTAGCATAGATTTTCTGCTATAGATGACACAAACAGACATACAATCAGACAAATAGCGAACAGTCAATAAAATATACAGATATATTCTATTATTATAAATTTGCATGTAAAGAAAAAGGTAAATTGCAAAATGAATTAAATTGAATAAGTTATAAAAAAGCAATAACAACCGTTTAAGTAATCATAATTTACCAATGATTTCAATTTAAAAAATTTCATTTTTTTACGTAAATATACTTTTTGAATTGAATTCAAAATATTGAAATTCCCATTATCTGAAAATGATTTAATCATTAATACTTAATATTTGGAAAATGATTTCTTATTTGAAAAATGCAAATGTTCTACGGGAACTTTAAAATGTACAATTTCTGATTTAAATCAAATTAAAACTTATTAAAAGCAATTTAATATATATATATATATATATATATATATATATATACATATTTTTATTTTTGTAAATTTAAAGGAACATATGCGAATATTTTGCTATGGTACGTTAAGCTAAATGTGATGTCGTGAAAATTGCAACGAAAAAAATTCTTGATAAAAGGTGTTTAAAAAAATCTCATTTTAACAAAACTCAATCAAATAAAACTAAATGCAGACAACATGTTATTTATTCCTTGATGTTGTTTTTATTTTCGAAACATTTTTATATTATGAAGTTATTTTTTTAAATAAACAAAATGAATTGCTTTAACTTAATTGGGATATAATTTTCCATAAAATGTCATCTTTAAGATTTTTTGTAGCTAGCCCTTTTTTTTTAAAGAAGAAGAAGAAATTACATGGGAGTGTTCTTTTTCATTACATATTTACATGAAAATAAAATATACTGCGAAAAATGATTTTTTATTGTAAATAATTGCTGTATATTTTACTTCTTTTATATCTATAAATATTGTTTCTTATTTATATTTTATGTTGCATTATTTGAAATAGACTCTTGAAATTTAGATACAGAATATATCTAATGAATGTATTACAGTATTAAAAAACGTGTTATATGTATTTAAAAATACGTTATTTTTATTGCCTGTATATAGCCGCTATTGCTAGTGACTTAAAATATGTGAAAATTCTAAACACATTCATATTGCTTTGAAAAAAATAATCCATTAAAACATTGAACTGAATCTTATACTAATCTTTAAAGTTTACCCGATCGTCTGTCTGTCTATCCGGCTATGCAAATTTGCACCTTTCTCACAGCTCAACCTATTTTAGCATGCAGATTAAACCAGCTAATAAAGAGGACGTAGTGGGGTTTTAGAAGTTGCAAAATTATTCAAGAGGGTGTTCAAGATCATTAAAAACTGTTTTTGAGCTTGAAATGCACATTTAGATATCGTAGAAATTTGAAATTCAGGTCGCGCAAAACCTTACAGATAATTTATAGTTCACAAAAGTAGGGAAATATAAAATTCAGAGGAGCCTGTTATTGGCCAATGTGTTTAAACTGTGGAATAAAAAATAAGTCCCAAGTTTATTGAGCAAAATATTTCGGTTACACAAAGGTTCTAATTTTGATTTAAATTCGAAACTCACATAACTAGAAATAGAGGATAAATAAATTTTGTTAATTTCATATACAAAAATTACGGTAACAATTTAATTACCGAAATGAATTATTCTTTAAATTATATTATAATCTTTATTATATTATAATCTTTAATATCTTTAAATTATATTAAATTAATTTTTTGGTACAAATCACAAATTTATTTGAATCATTAAGTGAACATAAATTACTTGATTTAAAGTTGTATATGAATTTGAAATTACAACGCTCGCCGAAATATGCGGGAAAATATAATATTCCAAGTTCTATAATCTAATAAAGGGTTGTATGGTAAGAACGTTCGATTTTTGGATTAAATTCGAAGCACACATCTCAAGATAAAGAGAAGACATTTTGTTAATTGAATATATGAAAAAAATACAATAAAATAATCGAACAGTGCGTTTTATCAAAGTAATAAGATTTATTGAATTGTATGATCTAAATTTTATTATTTATTGAAACTAATGGAATTATTAAGCAAAAGAGTATTCGAATTATTAAGCAAAAATTATTCGAATTAAACAAAGTATTTAAATTATTAAACAAATAAAAATACCTGATGTAAAGCCATATAAGGATTTGAAATTATATAATGAAATAACGGATCCAAAGTAATGAATATATATAAACAATTATATCTATTAGAATATAATAATATGCTTGATAAATTGACGTACTAAATTTTATCCTGGGTAACTCTGCTATCTTTTCTACATCCCCTATGAAATATAAAAAAATTTGATGTGGGCAACACATAACTTTCCTTATATAATGCAATGAAATTACTACTTTTACAGTTAAAAAAAATGTTATTCTTATAGTAGATACTTATATTCTTTCCAAGATATTGAATTTTCTTCAATTTGTCGTGATTTTCATTGATTTAGCGTCATTTTTATCAATTTGGCGAGATTTTTGTTAATTTGGCAACAATATAAAATGCCGCCAAGTTGGCGACATTCCGCCAAAATCGTCGCCAAAATATCGCCAAGCGTTATGGAGGGAGAAATAAGTTATTCTTACAGCAGATAAATGAGTATTGGCGTTCAAATACAAAAGGATTACTCAAAGTATCTTTTTTATGAATGAAACGAGCTAGAGATTCACGAGAATGATGTCATCAAATTTATCGCATGGTTATTACATATGAAAAGTGAACATGTGTCCCAATAGGAAATATTTTTTTTTTATTTTATATAAATTTTTGATACTTTTTTTGAAAAATGTGCAATATCTCGAGAACGGTTCATGTTAGCGTTCTAAAATTTATGTCAATTTATGTTTTCTAATGAAAAATTAATTACATAAGAAATGTCTAGTTGCGTAACTTTATTGGCGGTTTTGATTTTTTGACAATTTTTTCAAAATTTCACTCGTAAATTTAGGGGGGTTCTGAACATTTGATTGCGTATAGAAACAATAGGCTTCCAGTGTTTACGGATTGTGACTTTTGTTCCAAATTTCGTTCGAATCAGTCCTTTCGTTCGTCAGTTATCGTCTCCACAGACTCACTGACACACACACACAACACACACACACATACTTTCACACACACACACACAGACATCACTTCAAAATTGTTTGATTGGTGATCAGGGATGCTTGAAACGTGCTCTCCCGTCGAAAACTCGAATTCGAATTTTCGACCCCGTCACAATACTTTCCTTATACATTATGTATATAAGGAAAGTAATATATAAAACCCAGCGAAGCGGAAGGATAATCCTGTTTATAAACCAATATACAACAGTAGAAATTTTGTGAATAGACGACAAAATGAGGACGCTAAAATGGTATCAAAAGTTATTACCGAATCATTTTTAAAACTTTCCAACAAAGTTGAAAAGTGTTTATGACTTTGTTCATTATGTCTGTCTATCTGTCCGTCTGCACAATAGCATTTTTAAACATTTTAAGCGAAGTAAAAATTTACGAATTGCTTCAAAAATGTTAGGAAATATTTAAATTATCGCTCAAAAATATATAAAAAAATTTCAACAAAATATGTTTGGTAATTTTTTAAATAAATATTAAAATAATAATTACACACATATTATATAGAGATCAAGTGACCCATATTATATAAAGAGATCACGTGACCAAAATAAAATATGACATCCATATTTTTTCCGCAGTGTAAACATCATGAATTTTAAAGTTCTTTTAAAGGTATATATAGTGTTGTATGCGTCCTGAAACCGCCTTATTTTTGCTTATTTTCTGTGCATCAATTTTCTGTGCCAACGCAATTACAATATCTTTGAGTTTAAATCATCAAACGTTGATTATTTCTACAACGAAGCCAAATTTTAATAGATGCAGAATGTAAACAAGTGATTGTAAGATGAGTTGTATAAGAATTGTTGAATTTTTTTCACGCAAAATTATTTAGCTCTAATGTCTGAAATAAAAGTGATATAAAATATTGATTGCTTTTACACAGAGAGAGCCAGACGATTTATATTTCCATGACTTCATTTAAATAAAGTTCATTTTTTTCGATGATATTTTAAGTTTTCAAATATAATAAATTATTGTTGTACTGTAATCAGCGATGAATATATTCCATTTTAGGGATGTTTAAATAAAAGTGCATTTCAGTTGGATAGGTTTTCATAATCAATGCTTTATGCCTGATTGATCTTTGATGTTAACTGTTTTCCAACAGCCACTTAAACACACTTTAAAATATATATAATTTAAGAATGGACACTATGAGTTTAAAAACCTTTGCAAAAAATAATAATTATAACAGAATAATGAAAGTATCAATCGAAAATATCAAAAGATTTCTTATTCATATATCCCAAGACTATAAATGATAGAACCGAAACTGAAATTCTTCTCAATTATAAAATGTATTCTTTATATCAACTTCTTTATTATTTAAACCATACAAAAATAATAAAAACCTTCTGCTGAAAAAGCGCATGTGATTTATTCCCGTTGCAAAACAACGTGATATTATTTTTAAAATAAAATTTCGAAAAATAATCGTCTGCATAATGCTATTTGCACAGAAGATATCATTTTGCATTGGTTGTTAATAACTCAACAATCCCTGACGCTAGCTACTCCATACATGGACGTTGTAAACCTCAGTGGGAAAAAGCTAAATGAAATAACCATATTAGATTTGTAAAAAAATTGTGAAAAACTACAGACAAGTATGTGGAACAGATAGACAAACAAACACACAGAGTTTCATTTTCAATTTATATATAAATACGTTTCATAAAAATATCTCCTCTAACACTGGATTTTATGTTTTCTGTTATCCTGGATGGTTACGTTGAGTTTCATTTGAAAACAGGTTTTATTCGAAAATTTGTGGCGTGTATCCCCTTAAGAATATTTTGGTGAACAGATAACCCTAATTTAAAACTTATTAAATTTGCAAATCGTCTTTAAATATCTGATATTCTACAAAAATTCGTGTCTTCATTCAAAAGGAGAAGTTATCTTCATTTACTAGATAAAACAAACAATTCGGTATGTGAACCCCTAAAATAATAAATATAGAAAAACAACTTCGAAAAAAACGATTTAATATTACACAAAATTTCAAGTCTTTATCTTTCTTTCAATACTGTTACAAATTACAGTTTATATGTTGGAAATTTGGTTTAAAGCGCCTGTATAATATTTTTAATTAAGTTTTCCGTGGTTTTTACCAATTTTGCACCAAATATCATGTTTGCATATCACTTGAATAAACGCAATTATAATTTAATCAGTAAACAGAAGATTGAGGTTTGTGAGATCCTTAAAATAAGAACAATCAGAAAAAAAAGTAATTTTTCTTTACTATTGTACAGACAAATGTAATACAAATAATTGGTATTTGCTGTGCATTGTGTTCTATATACTTATGCCAGACAACATATTCCAAGAAGATAATTTTATTCACATATCTTCTAATTAATTATATCCCTAATTAACTCAATCAGTTACAATACTTTTAGATTCCATCACAAGCATCCGTATGGATGTTTTTACTTTTTCTAAACTGCTTCCGAAGCACTAATTTTCTAGACATAAGATGTATTTTTGACTCAAATTATTCAAATACATTCTGCGCTTAGCGAAATTAGGAATGTTAAATATGAACTTCAATTTTTCAAGAAATTGTGTGTTTAATTAGGAGTTTGTCTTCAGTTTGAAAAAATAATATTCGTAGAATAAATGATTAATACTGTTGAGAGTTCCGTGGCGGGAGCTCAATACAAACAGAAGAAGCTGCTTTAACATAGTTTGCTGAAAATTTATGGGAATACATTTATTATGGATTTAGAAGAAGAGACCATGGCGTTGATATATTCATCGGCGTCAAGTATTTGTTTAGAAACACCATCTGGTCACAGTGACCGGAAACATTTACACGAACGTATATAAAAATGCCAAGCTGTAGCAATATCCACTGGATATCGAAAGTTCGGAATGAATATATTTATTTAAATTATTCCCGTTACTTTAAAAACACATAAGGAAAAGTGTACTCGTTTAACATCTAGTTTTACAGACAGGAACTGCTGCAACGGGAACACCGGCAACGTAAGCCATTTATTTCACTTCGCTTCCCTAGGAATCATAATAGGCAAAAATCTCAGCACGTATTTCCATTCTGAACTTACCGGTCCAACTGTCTGGTTTGCTCAATATATTCCAGCGACTGAGCCGAATCACACAGGCAAAAAAATGTTCAAACAACGCCAGAAACGCTATGTCAAGAAAAGGAAGGCATCTCTGAAATTTCGAACTTATTTGATAAATACAGAAATGGCGCAGAAGGCAGCATTTTATAATTGGCAGATAGAAATGCCACAATGTCTGCCAATGTCCTCAGAGGCACCAAGAGAGAGTGCCAACAAATAAAAATAAAAACTTGTATTTTTGGAGACGGGAAATCAATTTTACCAACCATTAGCAGAAAGTATAATAAATTTCAGACTTTACCGCTTTTAATTCGGTTTCGAATTATTGACAGTTTCAATGCGGAATAAAACAGAAAATGCTTTTCAAGTCATAGTTTAGAATTTAGAATACTACTGGCTTATTAAATAAACGGAGGACATAAAATCATGTGGCAATATATCTCCGCCGAATCGGCAATGACTTCCGCGGGAGAAATTCGTATCGACTTGAGAAACCAAAAAATAAATTTTAAAATTGCTCATAAAATTTTATTTTTAATTTCTAAATATTGTTGCGTAACTTTTCTCAAAAGCAACACATTATTTCATAAAGAATATCATGAGAATGAAACTATTGCTTAATATAAATTTCAAATTATTCAAATAAAAAATAGCAAACATTAAAATAGTTTTATTCAAAATTATCACAAATATCAAACATTTAGTTTAAAAAAAATCTCAAAATACATTTTTCACAAACATTTTCGTATTTACCAAAATATAAATGAACTAGATGTAACGAGAAGCAAAGAGAAAATTGACATGCGATAAAAATTGGCCTAAAATCACATTTTAAAACACTTTAATATTTGTAATGATGGAGCACAAATTGGATGCAATGAAATATACTTTTAAATCAAAAAACATACCATTTACTACCGGGAAAGAAAAATTACATGTAGGTGGGAAAATCAATTAAAAAATTAACAGTTTCTTTAAATTCATCCACACATTTATACGGAAGAAAACATAGCATACCTAAGCGAAAAAGGTTGGGAATAAAAAAAAATGAATCATATTTAAATTAATCATATTAATAATAAATAAAGCATGCCAAAGGACGTGTCGCAAAAAACGCAAGAATACAACTCCTATACGCTTCAGCAGGAAAAAGAATATTCAATTTAAAATCTAATTCAAATCAAATATGCTAAAATATTTTCTTAAATTGTAAACTAATTATTTCACTAACATTTATTACCATTCACTGATTCAAATTGATCCGAAACATTGTCAAAAAGTTCTTTTCAATACTTTATAATATATTCAGAAAATAAAATCAAGACAACTGCTGAAAAAATATTTATAAAATTATATGAAAAAATACGCATTCACCATTTCTCAAACTTTTAAGAAACAACATAAAATCGTCACAAAACGGTAAAATGTGTCATCTAAACTAATTGTCAATTTTCTATTTATCACAGAAAATATTTAATTCAAAATTTTATTTAAAAAATCGACACCTTGGTTTGTAAGATAGCTCTCCTTATATAAACAAAATGAATTAAATTTCTATTCTTATTTGCATTTCTTATTACCAAAGACTTTCTTCACATTTAAACATGGATGGATTTATATATATTTTTCATTCAAAAAATTATATAATTTCTTTATTTATTCATTTTATATCAGATAAGACTTACATTTCTTATTTCATATTATTATTTTTTAACAATCAAGCAATCGGCATGAACAGGGATACGCATATCACGTACTTTTGCAAAGAGACGTGAGAAGAGTTCAAATAGGGAAAAAGAAAGCAAGTGAGTGACGAAACAAAAGTACCAATGCACTAGCATAAATAAAACCAAGTGAAACTAAATGAATCGCAACGCGAAGAAAGACACTTCTTCAGAGTTTGACTAGATGGTACAGACTTGAAGTCAACAATAATACAACTTTTCCTCAGAGATATGAAAGATAATTAAACATCAATACGTCCTCAGGGACCGGACGTCTGGGCATAACACGGTTGGAAACCTATTCCACTCATACTCAGCGAAAAGGAAGAATAAGAAAGAATAAGGCTAAGGATATTGGCAACAACAAAATAATAATGAAAGCGAAATTAATTCATTCGAAAACGGGTGCGTACCTTTTCACAGCGTATGATCATATTAACTATAAACCATATAACTCGATATTTAGGGGAATTATGTTGTTTTCAATAAGAAATTTGACAAATTCGTGAGTCATATCAGATATATCGAATTTAGGTGCGTCATAAATCGTTGGCAAATGCTAGTGGGCAAATTGTGAGTTAAAGTAAAAATCAGTTGGGTTGGGCGAACACCAGGACATTTTGTAATTGAATTCGCATTATAAAATTTATCACTGTACAAAATAAATTGACAAGTTTTTTCAAATAAAATTTGCATTTTCAAAAATGTATTAAACTAATTTTTTCGGGAAGAATATACGCTCGACTTAAATTTAGAAAATAAATTTTGAACATGAAATTTACAATAACAATTTCCGATCAACACTTCATGTGTAACTTCCAATGAAAGGATAATACACCAAATAACGATAATTCAAATATTTTTCAAATAAATTCGTTCAAGAAATTATAATTTACAAAGCACTTATTTTTGAGTCGTAAATATATTGTCGTAAATTGTTTATTATGCATATTATTGAGTCGTAAATATGTATATCTCAAGTCATCTATGCTCCATATATTTAAGTATCATCTCTTTATATATCTGCGAGTCAGTGGCCAGGATATCTGTAAATATTTAAACGACTGAAATGCAATTAGATAGGAATATATCAACTACAAACCAAAGCTTCATTAATGACGCAACACATAACTATTTACTAACTTCATCCATCACTTAATTATTACTTGTGAAAAACATTGTTCTTAAAACTGGAAATCAAACCCTGGAATTCCGTCCTGGCCAGCCGAAGCTCTGCCTTTGAGCTACTGAAATGGAGTTGCAAGTTCTTTTCGTCGAAATGAACTCTACATTTGCCACCTTTTAATGCCATATTAGTGTGCAACTGACACTTTGACCGACCATCTTCTAATATCTTTATCTCGGGTTAGCCTCCCGATGCTATTATTTATCCTAAAGGTTAGCTTCCTGAGTGGTTGTTGTCCTCCATAGACCAGAGTCCATATCTTATACCAGATCTCCACCTATCCCAGCTCCACTTCCGAGTTCACTGAATCCGTTCTAGGGTCAGATTGAAACCGCACGATAACTGTACTCAAACGTACAGAAATGATTTGTTCGGGCGCCATTGTAAAAAACCTTGTTGTCCCAACTGGCAATCGAACCCTGGATCATCGTGCTGGCAAGCTAACGCTCTACGGTTGAGCTACTGAAACATAATTGCAATTTTTTATCGTCGACATATACTCTGCATTTATCCCTAAAGGAAGCAGACTTGCGCACATTACATGAGAACAATTGTATCGAGATACCTTTGATCCATCTCCATTAGATCAAAACGTAAATGTTGCATATGTCTGATTTCTTTAAGTATGGCTTATGGTTTATGGCTTATCACTTAGAGGTAGTTGGCTCAGAGAGAGTCCAGAACAGCGACCAGAGGTCTTTTGTACTGTCTCCCAAAGTTGTACAGTCCCTAAGAGAAGAAACCAGTAGTCAAGGCAAAGATCATCAGGCACTTGACAGAAACATCCTTTAACTCTCAGTACTCGACCACATGTCGACCCACATCTCGAACCTATGGGCAGAAAACAGCTCACATTCATAGAGTTTAACGAAGTACAGTATAACACTTCCAGACAAGGGAAGAGTTCATAGTAGATTTCCTAAAAGCCATAAGAGCACCCAGGCTGTCAGAGCGGTTATAGATGCAGTTACTCCTGTAGTTTCTATCAGAGCAAATTCTGAAACATATTAGAATAGCAAAGACATCAGCCTGAATGACAGTAGAGTAGCTGCCAAGTGTGTAAACTAATTTTGTACCACCATCTGGACAGCATAGGCCAGCACCTATAAGACATAACTTGGAACCATCAGTGTACTATACAATGCACCTCTTCTTGTTGCAGGTAGGAGTCTTCCTCCAGTCATCGCGTGAAGGGACATGAATTCCATAAGGTTTGTCAAAGACATACCTGACAATCATGTCATCAGAGGGTATACAAACCACGGGACAAATACTTTGAGTAATCTTTCGAGTAGCCCAAATTTGAAGTCTTTTCAGATTTTTGACAGCCTCAGCCTTAATACGCATATAAAGAGGATGAAGTCTGAGCAAGAATTCAAGAGTTGCATTGGGAGTAGTTTTCATGGACCCAAATATTGCAATACAAATCATCATTTGAAGCCTAATTAGATCTAACTTGACAGTTTCAAACCTTTTCCCTAGTCCACCAGATAGTAGATCCATAGGCAATGATGGGGCAAATTACCATGGAATAAATCCCATGTATTGCCTGGGATTCAATCCCTAGGTTCTCGCAATAGAACTTCTGCAGGACCAAAAACTCTTCTGGCTTAACCACACAATAACCAAAGTGCCTCTTTCAATTTAGGCCCATATCGAAATGAATTTCTAAGGATGTTACTTCTTTAGAACACATAAGTTTCTGACCAAATAAACAAATGTTTAAGATTGAGAGTTCGTCTTCTGGTAAATGTAACCACGGCTGTCTTCTACGGATTCACAGAGATACACGAATTGTTTCACCAGATCTCAATACTTCTAAGGGCAACAGACATATTATCAAATACAGTACAGCCAAACTTGACTCTAGCAATGATGACAACTTCATCAGCATATCTAATACAGGATAATCCAGAACTAGTATTGTTCTCCAGAAGAGAGTCCAAAACAATACACCATAAGGTTGACCACCCCCTGCGGACAATCTGAAAGAGCGTGAACCCTCATGTTATCACCAAGTAGAGAGGCACGGATGTACCTACTGGATAACAGACTATTGATCCTGTGAGAGATGGTCATGTCGACACTTTTCTTGTCAAGGGCATGAAGAATGGTGTCAATGGGCCTTTTACAAAAGCGCCCTCAATATCTAGAAAAACATCCAAAGTAATTTTCTTAGCATTGAAGTTAATTTCCCGAATGAAGGAGAGACTATAAAGGTCAGTAGCTGTGGATTTAACCAGTTGATAGGCATGCTGGATGTTAGAGAGTGACATTGCATCAAAACTATCTTCCGTAATATACCTGTCAATATGTTTTTCAATCGTCTTTAAGAGGAAAGACGTAAGACTCATAGGCCTAAAAAAGTTGGCCTCATAATATTTATCTTTCCCAATATATTGAATAAAAATTACCTTAGTATGCCGCCAGCAGCCGGTATGTGTACAAAGGCAATACAGGCCCTTTCCTATAGATAATGGGAGAAAGTAACTGAAATACCTCACCTGAAGATGTATAGGAACAATGCCATCAATTTCCGGGGTTTTGAAGAGCCAAACATAATTAATTGCTTATATTACCTTGTCAAGACTGGCGACTTTCTTGGCAATACCCCGCTTACTACTATCACAAATAAAAGTGGAACAAGTAATAAGGATAGTAGTATAACTATTATTCTCCGAAACCGGAAAGTGAACCCTAAACAATTCAGCAAGGGTTTACTCCCTAAATTCAGAGAACTTACCATTAGGTAATTAAATGATGTTTATACTGCAGACTGCTTTTTTTCTCCTTTGACATAATTTTCACCAGTTTGGCAGTGGCAAAAATGTACTTTATGCCATCACAGTTATTTCTCCAAGATTTCCTCTTGTATCCTCTAACAGCCTTATTGTAGGAGGTAAGGGCAGTTTCTTTAAGTAAGTACAAACTGCGTAATTTTTAAATGAAGCAGTTTTATATTTTGTGTATCAAGCAGTTTTGGAGGCAAATAAGATTTGTTATTTTGCACATCAACAGAATCTAGAAAACGTCTGTCAATTGTGAGTTTCATTTACTGACGCAGAAAGAAAAACTTTGCTAAAAGGATAAGGACCAAATAAATAGAAAATAGATTTATATCAACCAACCTTATTAAAACATGCGCAAAAATATTGTAAAATTACCATTACATAATAAACTAAATACTCATTTAGTGCATAATATTAGATTGAAGGGAACATGCCGTTTTTAAACTAATTCTCATCTAAACTAAGCGCCACAAAAGGGGTTCGTATATCTAATAAATACTGTGCGTAAATTACACGACAATATTTGAGTTATGGATAAAAAATCTGCTCTTAATATATTCACAATACATTTAAGTCATGTGTGGAGAGTTCAAACAAAAATTTAAGTAAATGGTATTCCAGCAAAAATAAATATATTCTAGATGATGTTATCAATTCAAAAGTCCATTAGCTTATTGATATCAAAGCAACTCTAGAGGCTCACTTAAAAGTA
The DNA here is from genome assembly GCA_951213105.1 of Amaurobius ferox. NCBI lineage: Eukaryota > Metazoa > Arthropoda > Arachnida > Araneae > Amaurobiidae > Amaurobius > Amaurobius ferox. The sequence continues at coordinate 31,368,356 of OX578145.1, forward strand.
ATATAAAAGGAAAGACCAAAAGTTCATTCCTCTGAATTAACAAGTTCAGTGGTCTCAACAGAGCGTAAGATATTCTTCTGAGATTCGAAATCCATATACTTAATTGCAGTAACTCAAATATTTAATCGTGTAAAAGCTTTTATCTTTTTTCACTCCATATATATTTTTCTTTTAACACAAATTTCTAGCAGATTTGATTTAGTAAATTCTTCCATTAAAATCATTAGGCTTGCTTTAATTGTTTACATTAATCGATAAGATATATATCATGTTAAAATGCTCTTCGTATGGCTTAACTGGTGCTAATGCAAAAAAGCTATAAAAACTTTGTTGAAATCAATATAAAACACAATATTTTGTGTAGCCACTTTTCGAAGGAACAGTATTCTTCATCTAAACTATAAATAAACACAACCTTTATCCGTTAGAACAGTAAACGGGACTGAAGCATATATGGGGTTGGCAACTTCGGCAGGTAAATAAAACAAGCAAAACAATAGAGGAAAATGCAAATGATAACACACTCTGAATGAATAGCAAACTGTCAATGAGAAAAATGAAGTAAATCTATGTACATAAGTATCCTATTAAATTAAAAGAAGCAATGATACAGTTTTAAAAATTATAAATTTTCCAACCTGGAGTAAAAATACCAGTTTCTTCCTTTATCTTCTTTAGCTGTTGACAACACCAATTCCTTGCTTCACTTACATTTCCTTCTCAAAAATCGGTTGCCCGATTTTGCTCTGATGAGTGAAGGTTACTTTTCTTGTTTGTCCTGCGGAAGAAGTGATGTTTCTTGCTTTTGAATTGGCTGAAAATTACTAATATTGTGCATCATGTTGCTTTAAAAAGCGTTTACAGTTTTGTTTAAATGCTCTGTAATTTAAAACGGTTATGTTTAAACAAATTTAAGCTCATATTAAACACATTTATTCCATTCTGATTGTTTAATCATTTCGACAGATTAATTAGCTAGTGAATGCTACGTTTTCAATATCCTGAGGAGAGCCCGTAATAAGTTCAAATTGACGATATTATCTGATTAGTTATAACAATTTAGAAATGTAGAATATGAAACTTTAAACTATAAGAATTTTATGTATAAGTTTACAAATTTTATTTAGTTTTCTTTATCTTCAAATATTCTTTATTATTTTTTATATGCTTTACTTCCAAATATAAGCATTTTGCTATTGACCTGATATAGTGTATTAGCTTTTCCTCGCCTTTCTGATGCATTATCATTCCATTTTATTGTACTTGTATCACAATCAGTATTAGAAATAAAAAATGATGTGGGCAGCACATGACTTTCCTTGCAGACTTATATCCACGTTCACTTTGTTTTAGTTAAATTTAATTCACTTTTAATTCAATTTTCGTTCTCATTTGGTAACTGGACTTATTTTCAAAAGTGGCGTTGAAAAAATACGAAAAAACTAAAATATCTGGTGAACGGCTAGTCTTAATGTCATGGAGTTGGTCTTATTCGTTTCTTCGTTAAAAATTACGTATAAAACAAGGATTTATTGGATAGATTTGAGCATACGTAGTTTTTTATTTTAGATTTTGACTATTTTAGCGACCCATTTTGCAAAAAAAAGGCAGGTTATTTTTTTCAAATCGTACCAAAATCTAATCAGCACCAGAGTAACCCACAAGCGACCTATTTACCGAATTTTCCAAAATTCGGTCCATTAGTTGTCTAGCTAGAATGGATACAGGCTTTTGTGGGTCATTTTGCAAAAAAAAAAGGCGGGTTCTTTTATCTCGAATCGTACCAAACTTATCAGCACCAGATTCGCCCACAAGTGACTTACCTACCACATTTTATGAAATTCGGTTAATTAGTTATAGAGTGGATACAAAATCTGCACACACAGCCGTCACGCTAAAGATAGTTTTTTCGTATTCTAGTAGTCTCGAAACTCGTATATCCGTCGAGAATTCGAGTTGCGATTTTCGGCAAGATTCTAATACTTTCCCAATACATTACCATATATTGCAGGGAAAGTAATAATCCCCTTTTTATGATTTAATGCCCAAGAAATTATTTTAAATTATTTCGTAAAAATTATTTCTCCTCATATTTCAAATTGATAGCAACATAATAACACTGATAAATTGAATGGGATCGAACTATTTTACTACCATTAATAGTGATAAAATAGTTCAAATTATCACCTCCACCATATACTATATATTATCATTATTGTTCCAGGAATTGCGATTATTTGTCATAGAAAATTATGCTATTAAAATTTTATAATTCGAATATGTCCAGTTCCAATCATGATGATTAATAAAATTGCTATCTAGTTATAGTTTCCCACATCATGTATCTACATATAGAATTTTATAGTAATAAGCGCATTCGTTTTAAACTTATCACATTCAAGCCTCCCATGCATGCACACAGATATATTCAGAAGTTCAGAAAATATATTTATCTGCCAACATAAAGAATTCGAAGATTCTTGGATAAGCAGTAATTTCTCCAAACATCAGTACGAGAATATTAAAAAAAAAAGTCTAGGGTTATTTAAATTCTCGAAATTCTATTAAATCCCGCTCAAAATCAGTATTGTGTTAATATAACTGTTCAATACAACATACCACTATTTAACTAAATGCACCATCAATAACATTGCTTGACCTACTACCGCTATTGTTCTAATGACCACAATATGTATAAGTCTCGCTCTAACAAGCATTGTAAATTGTTATGGGTTTTAGAGTTACTACATTGAAATCGCTGAATGTTCTCACTTGACCTATGTTTATATACGATGGTATTGTATGCGAATTCAAATGCAAAGCTCACTCACTGTCACTTAATATGACACACCAATGGGCCACAATGGTGTTATTATATAGTGCGTTATCTGATTACATTACTCTTGTCATTCATTTCAAGTGCAAGTATATTTATTTTTGAATTGCAGTTTAAAATTTTTAGTAAAAATGAAGTATACATTTAAAAGTGTAACGAATTTTTCCATTTATTAGTTTCAAACTGTAATTTAGTAATGCAAAAAGTTCATTGATTTAAAAAACAGTAAAAAATAGTGCATGTTTATGTGTAGCTGGAGACATAATCTAAATATATAAAATGTACATCATCATATATATCATATAAGTATTGGATAAATATACATATATATATATATATATATATATATATGTATGCACACTCATGCCCAAAAGTTAAGCGTAGTAGCTGTTTATATGAAAATTTAAGGAAATCTACATTGGAATGGAAATAAACTCGGTATGCGGGTGTAATATGGTTATAGAAAAAGATAACAAAACAAAACAAGGATAATGACGACATTTGTTATCCAAAGAAATATTTGAAATAAATAGGGTCATAATACGAGTGTCAACCTCAGTGAAACAGAATGATTAAAACAATGTGATGCTGTAGTTTAATACGGTGCGTGGAAACCTCGGGTAGCCAAGCATGTTGTAGAACGATTCCCCATACTTTCGATGAGGGTTTGGATGAGTTTTGTGCTCAAAGAGTTCCAAGCCTCACAGAGATCAGTTTCCAACTACGGAACAGAGCTGGGTGTGTAGCGGAAGGCTGCATGATGTCTCCCGAGCATATCCCACACATGGTTTATTGGACTCAGATCAGGAGTGTTGGCAGACCACTGCATGTGCTGGTTATCTCCAGTTTAAAGGAAGTCGTTGAAGAAGGCCTCACGGTGAGGAGGAGCGTTATAATCCATGAATATAAATGCTGGACCAATAGCACCTCGAAACAATAGAACGGTAGGCTCAGGGACTTCCTCTCTGTATCCTTCGCCGGTAACCAACCCAGCGTCAAATATGTGGAGGTCTGTGCGTTCGTCCATCATGATGCCTGCCCAGACCATGACTCCCCAAACCAGAAACGGTGTCCTTTCGTGATGTTTCCCGGGTGAAAACGTGTTTCACGTTCTCTCCAGATGGTGGTACGACAAGAATCAGTTTGCAATCTAATTAACTCGTCAGAGAACATGACATTGCCCCACTGCTGTCCACTTCGCTGCCGATGTTTCAAACTTCATTGTAAACGCGTGAGTTTCTGTGTAGATGTCAGGCGGATGCAAAGTGCTAGTCGTATGGAATAGAGACCAACGTGTCTGAGTCTCCTGTAAACAGTTTGTATCGAAACAGTGTCTCCTGTGACGGCTGTCAGGACTGAACCCAATTGTCTGGCAAGAACTGTTCCTCTGCGGCGCGCAATTATCACCAAATATCGGTCTTGCTGAGCAGTTGTTACACTTGATCGACCTGGTACTGGTCGTCGGGTAACATCGCCAGTAGTTTAAAACCTCTGCCACAGTCGGAAGATCACACACTGAGGCACATTCAGAATTCGAGACGCTTCGGTTTGGTATCGAACGGATTCCAGTATTCCAATAATTCGTCCATTCAAATACATGTCCAGTTGGCATCTGTGTAACATATTTCGTCCATTTTGATTGTTAACAACGCTCTGTACCACAGCAATTGCTAAATTCTGCCTCAACTGGCCATGTAAATTGAGGCCGTTTTATACTTGTTCCGACGTGCGCCGCTGCTTTGCACATGTCGACATCAACTGAACTGTTTTGCAAATGGACAATGATTTATCTTCATCCCACGATTCTACACAACTGATTGTGAACCATTGTATCCATATTAACTCCGAATTTTTCGCATTTTACGAATTATGCTTAACTTTTGGGCATTAGTGTATATATATATATATATATATATATATATATATATATATATATAAAGATATACATAAAAGTACTTATTATTCTCTTATATTAAAATCCATGCAGGGCACAATCGTGTTTATTTAACTAAACATTTAAAAATTTCTTATCCGAATATTTTTCTTTTACACACAATCTTAAAAGTAACTATATCCAGAACTTTTTCAAAACTTCCCACAAAACTTGACACAAATATCAGTTAGGTATCGGTTTCCTTTTGATATCAGGGACATTCTGTGTATGTTTTCAGGGCAAAGTTTAAAAGGATTAAACTGTACGGAATTCAGTTGGACTTTTCTGACAGGATTATATAACCTCTGGCACTTTTTGAAAACAAAAGTTTTGTCAAACTTTTCTCTGTTATGAGACTTCGTCTACTCCAAATACGCGTTTGTTTGTAGATATATAACAGTATATTTTATCACAAAAAATCGCGCCATATTAAAACTATTTACATAAATTAAAATAATACCATTAAGTTCAGTGAAATATTCGAAAATGCGTGATATAAAAATTGAGGGTGCGAAATTATCTATAAATAACTTCAATAACACTGTAAACAAACTAAAATCTAACAATATATCATAAGTGCAACCATATTAATATATCCAAAGAGTACTATACATAAATTTGAAGCTCTCTTTCAAAATATCAAACTACACACTAAATTATATTTTATGCATATTTGAAAAAATCACGTAAAATTGTTATATAGCCATATGTCTTTAGGATAGTAGGTTCAATTCTTATATGATATAATTATTACTCATAGGTCGACATGAAAATTAATTTTGTAGTGTGTGAATTGTTTTAAAATGAAAATATTCCTTTTACATTTCGCGAGCATTTAGTTTTAATTATATTTTCAGTGTAATGTGAAGAATAGACGTATGTTTCCTGCTTCGGTTATAATGTGTTTTTGCTCTGTAAAGGAAGTGACATGTCTCAGTATAGTTTCATGATTATACAAAACGTAAAACGTCTATTTGCATATGTTTTTGTGCAGTATAAGATAGCAAATAAGATATTGATTAAAAATTAATTCACTATCCTTAATTGCAATGCTGTCAAAAATATGAAAGTGCAATTTTTTTTATAAATGATATATCGATAAGAACCTTGAAATCCAGAAAGAAAACGGTTTAACTTTTATTATCGAAGATGTCCAAAACTCCCATATTAAGTAAACATCGAACATTCTCCAGAGCGCCTGTACGAATTCTAGAAAAAATGCTTTCCACCATGATCATTGATCATATGTTATTAATAACACGTCGCATTAGATTTAGGACCTGAGATTTGGGACCTGATCTGAAGGGCTACATATCAGGTCAATGATTGTTCAGAATTCTGTGTATATTATGGCTATTCTAAATGCATTACAAGTCCTTTTAGTACTCAATTTGCAATTATTTCAGTGCAACTTGAGGGTGAAAACTTGGTATACTAAGTCATCAATTTCCAAGACTTCAGTTCATTATCTTCTCTTAAATTGTTAAATAATTGCTGTAAAATATTGGGCTTACTTTTATTGAATGTGGGAACCCAATTGCTTTCAGAAAGATTTCATTTTATTTTTAATACGTACTTGGGCAGTTTGAAAGACAAAATACTCAACGTTACATACCACAACAAAATGATGTGTTCATTTAAATGTATCGAATGCATTCATTTAAATTTAAAGACACTTATTACATTAAAATTTACATAATTTTACATTTTCTTATTAACAGCAATTAAAGTTTGTATTTTTTCTTCATTACGAACAAGCTTAGAACTGGACACCATATAAGATAGTTTTCAGGCATTTCAAAGAAAATGCTAGACTGATGCACCTAATAAGCTTGAGCCACGAACGTATGGCGAAGTATGATTAAAATGAGAAATGGCAATGAAAATAGGAACATGGAGTGCAGTGCAGAAAAATAGAGAGAAATCATAATTAAAATAGCCATGCTGTAACTTCGAAAATATAATATATATGCCCATTAATCATTAATATCTAAGCATGTTCACACTAGAGATGGGAAACCAAATACATCTGAAAAACGACGTATATCTCAAACGAATGTCTGCTTTTATTATTTAATTTAATCATTACTTCACGTTGCGTTGGCTTTATTTTTTATTACCCAGACTGTCTCGGGTGAACTGCAAGTATAAGCATAAATAAGCATGGAATATGTCTGGAAATGGAAAACGTGGTGCTTTTCATGTTATACATTTCTCTGTCAAAAGAATGTATATACATTTGTTCTACTTGCTAAAAATGCGAAATATATTTTCAATATCAGATAAAGATCTATATATTAATGCTAGTAGTGTGTGAATGAGAGAGCTGGACCACAGCCATAAACCCCCCATTAAAACCACACCCACTTTTAGAAATGTAATGGCTCTATTTTATCCACACCATTGTGATTACACAATGGTGTGAAACCCCCCATTAAAACCACACCCACTTTTAGAATGGAATGGCTCTATATCACCCATAAAAAAACCCACCCACTTTTAAAAACAATGGTGTGAAACCTCCCATTAAATCCACACCCACTTTTAGAACGTAATGGTCCTATTTCACACCATTAAAATTTCCACCCACTTTTAAAAACAATGGCTCGTAAAACCCCCATAAAACCGGACCCACTTTTAGAACGTAATGGCCCAATATCACCCACACAAATTCGACAATACAATGGCTCTCAGACCTCCATTGAATCCCACCCACTTTTAGAAATGTAATGGCTGTATTTTACCATTAAAATTACCACCCACTCTTAAAAATAATGGCTCACAAAACCCCATAAAACCCGAACCCACTTTTAGAATCCAAAGGTTATTTCTTATCCATAAAAATCTACAACCCCTCTTAAAACGATGGTATCGAAACCCCATTAAAACTACACCCCTTCTAGAAAAGTGATGGCTCTATTTCAACCATACAAATTAAACAAATCAATGGTATCAAAATCATCCATTAGCAAGGTTCTAGCGCAAGCACCTCCCGAGAAAGTGATGGCTCTATTTCGACCACACCAATTTTCCGGAGCGAGCAAGCGAAAAGTCGTTGGGAGGGAAGGTACCCCCTTCGGCGAGCACCCCCTTTTAGAATCTGCGGGTCCGTTAAAAAATGATACCCCAACAACATTTTAAGCACTTAAAGAAAAGAATTCTAATGTTGAGAAAGAACAAAAACCATGGAACTGTTGAACAAACTAAACGCAATTAGTACATTGGAAGGAAGTTTCAAGAAGATGCATGAGCTCAATATCGACGTAAAATACCCTGTCATGGAAATTAAACAGATCACCACCAAATATGGTAATAAACTAATAGTGAAGTTAGAAGACGGCTCAAATTTGTATCTGCCGAAACGATGCGACGAAAATGCGTCCGACTATATGAAGCTTAATGAGATTAAACCTCTATTCTTTGTATATTTGGGAGCTAAAGATGTCGGGAAAGCACAACCAGGGCAAATGTTTAAATTTGAACAATAAATTTTCTTTTAATGGTATCATAACCATTAAAAAATATACACCGATTTTCAGGCGGCAACTTTTACGAGATAAAAGTCAATGGCCCTGTCTACAAACAGCTCGAAAAGGAGTGCGAGGCTGCACGGGACCCACTGGATCTTCAGCCAGCACACTGTCAAGAATGGATGAGTAACCCCACTGTCAATCCTCGAACTGGCCGGACGATAAAGAAGGACGGCCCTGTGTACAAGCAGCTGCAAAAAGAGTGTGAGGATGCCCTTGCGGCCGTGCCGCGGCCGCGGTCCCCGAGCCCTCAGAGGCCACGGTCCCCGAGCCCTCAGAGACCATCATATTGTAACGAGTGGCTCAAAGATCCCGAGCCAGTTGCCCCTGTTGTCTGTGCCCCGGTGTACACAGAGAATCAGTTGAAGAAGATGAAAAAAGATGCCTTGAAGACACTCGCCCTGCAGCTCCAAATCAACCCGGGAAATCAGAACAAACCAGTTATCATACAGCTGATCCTCGATAAACAGAACATCAGACAACCCAGCATCAAACAACCCAGTCCCACTCCCTGTCTTATTAAATCGCGGTCCGGATCACTAACTCCATGTCTTGTTGACCCCTCGCCTAGGCCAAGATCGAGAACTTACTTTAATGACTCCACCATAACTCCTAAAAATTTTTGCAAAATGCCCCCCGGTAGGCTCAGAGTATATTCAATCTCAAATTCGACCCACCAAGGGGCCCTTCTTGATGAGCCGAATTCAAGACCAAATACACTCTGAGCCTACCGCCACTGAGGCTTACAAACAACATATAAGGACAACACTGTAAGACTTTGACGCCTAGCGTCGGGCCCGCCCACCACTTTTTTATCGATGAGTGCTTGCTTTATTGGAACAACGACTAAAGCAAGCTGACATGTCATTTTTGGCTCGGTATAGTTCAATAAACCATCAACCCGGATTGATTAACAACCTGGGAGAGGTCGGGATTTGAACCTGGGACCTAGATGTTAATAGGTCTGCGCGCTAACCGTTTGCCATGGGTACCCATCTAAATATACACATACCTTTAATTTAACCATTACACCACAGACGAAAATCTTCAAAAATAGCACTTTAAACAAGTTATTTCCCTCTTATAATGTAATAATTCTTCAAAATATCTATCACTATAGCTTATCTGATTAAAAAATATAGAATAAAACGCTTAAAATCAATCGCGAAAAATAAATACTATTCCTATCCATATAGTGCTGCCATCTCCCTTTGATTCTCGTAATCTCCGCTTATTTCTACCTCTGAGAGAACTCTTCTTTAAAGAGGAAGAGATGTTAGTCAAGGTCAGCGCTCGCTACAGACGTTATGAAAGCAGGAAGTAGAAAACAAGGTCGAAACTCTCCAAGCGGAAAATAATACTGCTTCGTATTTTATCTGAGTTAAAGAAAACAAAGATATATATAAATGAATGAAATTGAGTCTGAGATATTTCGCTATAGAATTCTTTATCAGTATGTTCAATTAGATGTTTATAGCGATGACATTTCAGAAGTGAAAAAATCTTTAAAAAAGTTGCATGATCAGTTTGAAAAAATTGTCAAACTTATAAAAGAATATAATGATCGAAGACTCGAAGGAAATGTTGGAACTAACAAGAATGTTAGGTCTGGACAATAAAGTTACCTCAGACGGAGACTTGAAAACTCATGAATGTGAACACAAATATGTAATTCAAAATGATGATGGCTGGTACATTTGCCAAGCATGTCACGAAGAGCTGAGGTATAATCCAAATATACCCCCTATCAATAATCTCGATATGTATTTAAACATGCAGAAACAACAGAGGCGAAAACATCGAATGAAAAATCTGGCTAAATGGTTAGGTTTGCATAACCTACCCTTTGAAGAAGAAGAGCTTTTGAACGACTTTTCTTCTTATATCCATAAATATGAGGAGATGTACCCAGAGCGAAAAAACATAATCAGCAAAGACTATATCTTATACCATATGTTACGGAAAAGAGGTTACGACAGCTATATTTCACGCCTTCTAGTTAAGTTACCTAAACTCAAAAAGAGGAAGAGATGTTAGTCAAGGTCAGCGCTCGCTACAGACGTTATGAAAGCAGGAAGTAGAAAACAAGGTCGAAACTCTCCAAGCGGAAAATAATACTGCTTCGTATTTTATCTGAGTTAAAGAAAACAAAGATATATATAAATGAATGAAATTGAGTCTGAGATATTTCGCTATAGAATTCTTTATCAGTATGTTCAATTAGATGTTTATAGCGATGACATTTCAGAAGTGAAAAAATCTTTAAAAAAGTTGCATGATCAGTTTGAAAAAATTGTCAAACTTATAAAAGAATATAATGATCGAAGACTCGAAGGAAATGTTGGAACTAACAAGAATGTTAGGTCTGGACAATAAAGTTACCTCAGACGGAGACTTGAAAACTCATGAATGTGAACACAAATATGTAATTCAAAATGATGATGGCTGGTACATTTGCCAAGCATGTCACGAAGAGCTGAGGTATAATCCAAATATACCCCCTATCAATAATCTCGATATGTATTTAAACATGCAGAAACAACAGAGGCGAAAACATCGAATGAAAAATCTGGCTAAATGGTTAGGTTTGCATAACCTACCCTTTGAAGAAGAAGAGCTTTTGAACGACTTTTCTTCTTATATCCATAAATATGAGGAGATGTACCCAGAGCGAAAAAACATAATCAGCAAAGACTATATCTTATACCATATGTTACGGAAAAGAGGTTACGACAGCTATATTTCACGCCTTCTAGTTAAGTTACCTAAACTCAAAAAGACGCTTATTCAGAATGAAGAAATCTGCAGAACCATCTTCGAAGCATTAAATTGGAGTTTTTACCCTATAAATTAAAAAAACGGCTGATACGTCTGAACAACATGTCACGAAGAGCTGAGGTATGACCCCGATAAGTGATTATAATTTTTAATAGCCGAATAAGCTATTAAAAATTAATCAACTAAATCTTTTTTATCAATCCAGCTAGTCTCAGGATAACCTAACCATTTAACTAGATATTTGTCCCCTTTCTTTTTGATGATTTTTTCAATCTTATACACATTGTCTTTCTTATCATATTTTACTAATTCATATTCATAAAAAGTGCCTTTAACCTCATCATTATTTAAATCCTGAACTCTATAAGTGATTGGGTCGGTTTCTAATACTTCAGAAATGACAAATATTTCATCTGTAAAAGTTGCTTGATAACCCCTTCTGAAGGTAGACTTATATATAGATATTCTTACTTTATCGCCTACCTGGTATTTATGTTTACGTATGACCTTTTCTTTAAACAAATTGCGGTAGACTTCACTACTGTTTTCTTCTAGACTGGCTTCAACAGGAGTCATTTTTATACTTCTGTGGTATGAGTTGTTGTAATTCTTCACTAATTGACCCAATACATCTATGTATCTTTCAGTGTTATTTGCACACAAGTAGAGCTTTATTTTATTACCAAGAGTGAGATTAAATCTTTCAACCATAGCAGCTTTTATTTCAACATTTTCTGTTGTGAACCATTGGATATTATTTTCTTTGAATAATTTTTGAGTTGTTTTTCCGACGAACTCTAAACCCTTATCTGTTTGAACCCTTTCAGGTATTCTTTCTTTGAAGATCTTTTTAAATGCTTGAGTTACTTCTTCTGCTGATTTATCCTTTAGAGGAACAGCCCATGCATATTTACTGAAACAGTCAACAGCTGTTAATATGTACTTGATACCATCATTAAACTTACTTCTCGCAAATTTATAGACAAACAGTAAATCAGCTTGCCATTGGTCGTCGATATGTGACACGTAAATTCTCCTTCTTTTGAACTTACGGATAAGTGGTTTATGCTTTGTGTATACATCCTGTCGGTGTAAAAAATCCGAGACTTCTTTTCGACTTAAACCAGTTTTTCTGCTCAGTACATTTATGCCACAAAATCCTGTTTCGGGATCGTAATAAACCTTTTCGGGGCAACCCTTCTCAGTTACCCCTTCAGCGGTAAAAAACGGCACTTCTTAGAACCACAACCCACACAAATACCTTTCAACATTGGTCTAGCGTTTTTAGAGGTGACATGCTGTTCATCTTTAGTGTCGGTGTGTGTTTTACATTTGAGACAATATATTTTTGAGCCCATTCCAAATGTCTTCTTTGCTTTGATAATAGGCTTCACAACAGCTCTATCTAGCCTTTCACGAAAACTTGGATTGGGAATGTCGTCCAATTCTTTAATCATGTTTGAGTCACACACTTTGTTTCTGGTTTCGGTATCTTTGTTTTTAATGTAGCACACGTCATGTTTATAGGCACTATCATCAACCCTATTAATAGGCTTACTCCATTCTTTGTATGTTAAATCGGGGTTCAGTCTAGTTTTTCCTCTGAGCAGTTGAGTTCCTGGTCCTGTAAATTGATGCCCTGGCAGATGCATTTCAAACGGTAAATTATTAATTGCTGCGTTAACAACACCTTTTCCTTTCTTGCAAGTCTTTTTACCACACATTTATTTATATATAAAAAATTATTTACTCACAAATTGATATCCATTCAGCAGGGTTTGTTTCATATATTTTTCTCTGGGTAAGTAGACTAAATTATTGATGAAATCCTCCTCTCGCTTATACACTTCCTCTTCTGATAGGGTATTCGATTTGTATGAATTGAGCAGCTGTTTGTAAAACTTGTAAGACTGTTTGTACTCTTCTTTCCTTTCCGCGATATTCAAAGCTTTATCAATAACTTCAACAATACCGACGCTTAAGCTCAGAGCAGCTAAGGGAACAAGTACAAAAGCTGATAAACCCAATGAACTTAAAACGAACTTGCTAACGGTCATAGTGACACTAATTTTATGGTAGTGGTGGTAGCTCTTTCTATATACGTAAATTTTCTTTTGCAAGTATTCTTCCATCTTTATTTATAGGGGTGAAATATTTCTTCCGATATCTCAGAGCCGGATTAACTAAATCAAGCATAAAGAAATCATACGGCTGTTGCATGCACTTTTTATATAATCTACTGAATTCTTCTTTTGTCAAACTACCATCTATCTCTCTTATGATCTGTTGAATCTCCCTCGGTTGAATATTAAAAAATATCAAGTAATTACAGTTTCTTCTGATAACAATGGGTGTTCTATAATAAGATTGAGAAAGATAAATGATTGAGGCGTTTTTCTTCCGACCTCTGATGAAAAAATCTTCTATGCTCCTCTGGTCCTTGTCAGTCATGCAGTCATCAAAGACAACAACATTTTTACAAGATGGGTCCAGGTCATCCACTTTTATAAATTCTTTTGTATCAGAGGAGAATAAAGTTCCTTTCTTGCCGAATCTTTCATATAACTCTAGGATAATTTTCTTCTTCTTTTTGGGGTACTTTATCGAGTCAATATCCACGCCCTCAAACATTGTGTACTTTTCTTTCAGTTTACCGTACTTGGGTTCGTACATATCTTTTGCACAAACGAACAAATTATCAAATTCGAGATAGTCGTATATAAAATTCAACAATAAGTTCGTTTTACCAGTACCTGAAGCTCCAGCGATTAGAAGTCTGAAAGGGTGTTTAGGTAATAAATAATGTTGATTTGCATCGACAAGTTCTTCTGCTTCTGTATAATTTTTAATTTGAATCATCTTTATTTAATGTTAAAAATTTGCTTCAGTAAAAATTTAATTTGCTTAAGTAAAAATTTTTTTGCATAATAATAAAGATGAATGCTATACAAAAAGAACGAAATAAGAAATTAAGAAAGGAAGTTGAATATGAACTTAAAGTTTATAAGCTTCAGGCTGAAATTAGAAAAAACAACGAACAACAACTTGAGCAAAAATTAGGTATCCAGAAAGCACTATCGGACTTTCACAAGCCTGTAACTGAAAAGCTACAAGAACAAGAAATTAATCGAAAGGAGAATATTCAGGCTATAAAAGATGCTGTTGATCACATTCCTCTAGCTATTGAACCGCCTTTAGAAGTCTATGATTTTGATAAAAAATTGGATGTAGAGTTTTTAGAGAAAAATAACTTTCCAAGACCCTCAAAATTGTACCATGAGACCAAGGAAACTTTGCAAGAAATTATGAGTAAAGTAAATGATACTTACCTAAAAATGTCTCGTCAAAAAGGAAACATTATGAGTCAGATGTCTCGAATGACTAAAAAGGATGAAGAAAGAGAAGATCGCTTATTAGCTAAGGCTGATTATTTGAGAGATCATATGACTACGTTAGGAGATTATCGGGATCGACTCAGAGACTTGCAAAGAAAAGGAATTTATATCGGTAAAGGAGTAGAAGACAAAATGGAAATTTTAGCCCGATTGACTGATAAGATATGTAAAGGGTCCAAAAGTAAAAAGTTACACAATCAAGTCGTCGATTTATTGGATGCATTGTTGAGAGAAGGAACTATGACCAACGAGCAAGTAAAACAATACTACAAAAATTTTTCATTGAATAAATGAGTAATTACATAAAAACTAAAATACATTTAAGCGATCATCAGATTGCTAAGCTAAAATCTGCATACCAGAAAGGAGAAGAAGTATCTCTACAAATAGATAAGACAAAAGCCCCCAACAAAGATATACATTTAACTCGAACACAGATAGCTCAAATTGGGAAGGGGAAGCGTATCACTATCAGTAAGACGCAGCTCCAGAAAACGGGTGGTTTTCTACCTTTTCTATTACCTGCGTTAATTGCTGGGGCCAAGGCTTTAGCACTAGGTGCTGCAAGTGGGGCGGCTGGATATGGAGCAAAGAAAGCTTTGGAAAAAATTTCAGGATCTGGATGTGTAAAAAAAAGACCCATTGGAAAGGGCGTCTATCAAAACTGGGAATATCAGACGAAGTAATTAAACAAAATATGAAACATGAACAGGGGTTTAGGGGCGTCTTTACTTCCGATCTGTTGCCTAAAAAGATGAGTCGGTTTGAAAACGGTATTATTAATCTGGACATTGTCACAGGACCTGGTACGCACTGGGTCTGCTACTATAACGATCCTAAAAATAACTTTGTTGAGTATTTTGATCCTTTTGGAGAACACGTATACAAAATTCATCCTAACATTAAGAAGTATCTACTGACTTCTGGAAAGAAAAATATCGGGTGTAACTCGAGCTTTCTACAGCACCCTGCTTCCGTCAAATGCGGCTACTTTTGTATGAAGTACATTCGTGAAAGAAACAAGGGTAAGCCAGTTGTAGATGTGCTATATTCTTTTACCCAAGAACCCAGCGACTTCAATGAAAAAAATGTTCTCTATAAATAAAATGGTTCTATTGATATTAGATTCTAAAAACGCGGAAAAATCAGAAGATTTTACGATTGAATACACTAGACCTTTCACCTTTAAACAGATTGCCCTTCAGTCCTTTTCGATGTACGTTTCATGGGACAATATCAAAGATGAGGAATTATCATACTTTGATGGTCAGCAGTGGTTAAATTTGACGATACCAGATGGAAATTACACTATCAAGGGGCTGAATCGTTACATGATTAATTTTTTTGGAAGCGATCCGCCGATACAATTCGGTATAGTGGAGGAACGACAACGAATAGCCATTAAGTTAAAAGACGGGTATAAGATCGATTTAACGAAAACCAAAAACCTGCATAAACTTATAGGTTTCGAGCCTAAAATCCACGAAGAGCTTGAACAAGTAGGAAAGTACATTGCTGACTTATCTGGGGGAAACGATAACATTTATATACATTGCGATGTCGCAGAGGGGGCGTATATCAACGGTTTCAACTCTACAAACGTCATCTATTCATTTACAAACAGTAATCGTCCAGGTAGTCAGATTATAAAATCATTTGACAAACCTCTGTTTTACCCTGTTCGAATGGATAGTGTTTACCGAATCAGAATGCAAGTAACCAATCATAGAGGTGATTTAATTCCGCTCAATAAGCAAGAAGTACAATACAATTTTATCGCCCTATAATAAAGAAATGAATAAACACAGACTTCAAAGAAAGAGTAAGAAGATACAAGGAAGAGGGTTCTTTTCCGACGTCCTGCAGGAGGCCGAATTAGAAGGTAAGTATGTGCAGGATAAAATAAAGGAGATATTATCAAAGCAGAAAAAACATGGAGCTGGACTAAAGTTTATCTAAATTCGATTTAATAGCCATATAGCTATTAAATTGAGGAGAAGAAAAAAAATTTATTTCATAATAAATGAATAAAATATTTGAATTAAACAGCACCAATTATTATTACGATGATGACATCGAAAGTTTCGAATATAGAGAGGTAAGGCATGAAAATAGTGATAATTCTATGGAAAATGCCTCTTACCATTTCTTTATTCAAGACACCAACGCCAACATTTTATACTCTAACGGTTATTTACAGCAAAAATTGAAAATTGTTAACAATGATGGTACTGCCATAGTGAATGATAATGTAGCTCTCGTGAATGGAGGTGGTTTGATCAATGCTAACAGGTTTACATTAGGAACCACTGAAATAGAATCCAACATTAATTATACCGCTCTTATGCGACAAGTGTTGGGCTTAATACATTTTACGCCTGACTATTCTTCTGCCGAAGCTACAAATATGCTGTTCTACACTGATACGTCGGACACAGCTGATAGAGAACGCTTGAAATATGATGGCACGTTAGTAGATACCACAAAGATTACTGAGTTTTTCGAAAAATTCAGAATTAATGAGAACCATAACCAGGGATTTACAGAAAGAAGCGAATTCACTAAAAATAGCAAGGTTGTAACTATATGGATCCCACTAAAGTACGTGTTTGATTTCTTCCGTGAATATAAAAAAGTAATCACGGGGTTCCAAGTCAAATTTGAGTTCCAGAGAAATCACAGTCTAAATATGCTGTACACCAACGAGCAACATAAGATCTATAAAGTCGTTGTAGAAGATTTATCACTCTGGCTACCTTACGTACGATTTAAAAATGCGGCGGCTTCAATATTTAACGAATTAAAGTTATCGAATAAGGATGTAGAAATAAACTGGAACCAACACAGCATAGTAAAGTCTAATATTTTCTATAAAAACGCTAGCGGCTCTTATACCATAAAAGCTACTTCTGATGAAGTCTTATCTTTGTACGTAATTCCTCAGTACACTGAAAGATACGAAAATTCGAAGCACAATAACATGCTGTTTGATAACTTAAATATGACGGAATGTTGGTTAATGATCAACAATGTAAAAGTGCCAACTGTCAGTTACATGATGGATTTTGAGAAAAGTGATTATAATCGATTATACACAGCCTTTTTGGAATCTGGACTCAACACCATCACGTCTGAAACAGGTTGTATGGTCAATTATTCGAATTTTGGTAAGTTGTATCCAATCATCTGCTTTAATCTCTCTCATCATCAAAACTATACCGATACGAATAACTTAATGATTGAGTTTAACTGGAGGTTAAGGAACGCTGCCCCCAAAGATTATGTTTTTTACTTCATCTTAAAAGAGCACAAGAAATGCCTCTTAAATATTAACAATCAAAATATTACCATGATCAAGACTTTGAAATTATAAAATCTCGCCAAGCATTATGGATCTCCTCCATCTCCGTCAATAATTTTTGGATAGAAGGGGGACAGAACTCAATCCTGTTTCTTCCGATGTATCCATCCGCTGATCTTGTCAACTCTAGCTCAATCAGGATCCAAATTTTTACTGCAAACGAGATATTATTGTATAGAATACGAGACAGGACCTAACGAAGACGAATTTTGGAAGGTCTTTCGACGAATATGGTGAGGGCACATACCCCCCATGAAGTTGAGACAGCTTATGAAAGTCGTTTGAAGACGTATGACATCCAGAACGGTTCATGCACCTCTACGAAACCTTTTCAATATATCAGGCTGACAGTGATAGCGATAGCGATCGACCGACAACGATGACATGCCCTTCCATAATTTAATAGATGTAGATATGACTATATTTTTAATGATTGAAATACTCATTAAAAATTGAATCGTTTAAAGTATACCCCTTCAGTAATAAAAGCATTTAAAGAAACGATTTGTAGTTCTAAAGAAAGACAAAATGGATTTTCAATCTAAAACCGTTCGACAGTTGCAAGGCTACTGTCGTGAAAATAATATTCGAGGTTACTCGAAACTTAAAAAGTTGGAGCTGGTCGACCTTATTCAATATCATAACGGCTTTTCCAGTTTCCACAATGACTTGTTTAGCAAGCCAAAGAAGAACAGAGTGCGTAAGATCAGGTGTTGCGGTAAGTTATTTAAGGGATCAAGCATGAATAAGCACCTACAATCTAAAGGGCACCTAAACTATAAACCAAAGAAGGCAACCGCTCTCCCAGAGTGTGGAAGGGTGGAGCATCGACTACATCACATGACTCTCCCCCAACTACGGGAATTTTGTCGAACGCATGGCATTAGAGGCTATTCCAGGTTAGGAAGGAGGGCAGACATCATAGCATACATAGAAAGCGTATTGTTCAACCGTCATTTCGGGTTTGATTCAGACCTGTTTTTAGATACGCGAGAGAGAAGGCTCTACACCCTCCACAAAGTTAATACAGCCTTTGAATCTCGCTTGAAGACGTACGACATCCAAAATGAACACAACCTGATGCTTCCCGAAGACTTTTTGAACGATGTGGCGTCACTAGTCCGGGGACTCATCACTAAACACATAAAGAGGCTGCATGGTTTGAAGGTTAATTTCGAATTCCTCTGTGACTATCAAAAGGGTAAAGACGATGCTATTATAGAAATGGAGAAAAACTTCAAAACAGAAAACGCAGTCATCTTAGAATCAACTGATTTGGTAGCTTATTACAGATCGGTTATCCAAAAATTATTGACAGAAATGGAGGAGTTTGTTGCAAAGGGTTCGGGATGGACGCTTGTTAGAATTAAAAACCTTGAGGTGAGGATCAATAAATACAACCCACTGAGAGGATCATCCTACATTGATTTACCGAAAAGAATTAAAGATAAAAAGGCAGTCATTAACGTGAAAAATGAAAATGATAACGAGTGCTTTAAGTGGGCGATACTGTCCGCTATTTATCCAGCTGATAATCACGTAGATAGAGTCTCTAAATATAAGCCATATGATAATGAGCTAAATTTCGAAGGTATCGAGTTTCCAGTGAAGATGGAAGATAGAGTATTTAACAGGTTCGAAAAGTTGAATAACATATCGGTGAACATATATTCATACGAAGGTAATGATATTTACCCATTGAGAATCACTAAAAATAAGGAAGACAAACACATCAATTTGCTGTACATAAAGAATAAGGAAGGAAACAGTCATTACTGTTGGATAAAAGACCTCTCCAAATTGATAAGCGGACAAGTGACTAAACACAACGGAAAGATATTCACCTGTGAGAGATGCCTGCTGTATTATTACTCCGAAGAGGACCTCCAAGCTCATGAAACGGATTGTAGGAAGAATACACCAGTAAAGATTGTAATGCCCGAGGAGAACGAATCTCTGCGGTTCAAAAACTATCAAAGGTCTTTACGATTACCCTTTGTGATGTATGGAGACTTTGAGTGCTTGACAAACAAGATAAACACCTGCTGCCCTACAAAAGACAGCTCATTCTTACATAAATATCAAAAGCATGAACCTATGAGCTTCACTGTCTACATCAAATATAAACACGCAGACTATAAGGCACCAATCACATACAGAGGACCCAATGCCACCAAGCTGTTCTTTGATACAGTGAAGACTGAGGCGCTAGCGATAAAGAACATTTATGATAAGAAGCAACCCATCAAAATGACCACCGAAGATGAAGAGCATTTCCAAAGGACCCATGTTTGCCACATCTGTGACGAAGATATCAGGAAGAAACCTTCACCCTATTCACCCAAGGATAAACCAGACTTCCGAAAAGTTAGAGATCATGACCATCTTCTCAATCCGGCGAAATGTGAATCGAACTACAGAGGACCTGCTCACAACCTTTGCAACCTAAAGTACCAAGAGCCTTCGTTCATTCCAGTGTTTATCCACAACTTATCTGGCTACGACGCCCATCTCTTCATAAAGGAGCTCGGTAGAGACCAAGGTGATATCGACGTCATCCCGAACAACGAGGAGAGGTACATTTCCTTCAGTAAGGAGGTCGGGGCAAAAACTGTAGAAGTAGGCGATGGGAAGAAAGTAAAGGTACCTGGTATAAAGTTGAGGTTTGTCGACTCATTCAAGTTCATGGCCGCTAGCCTCGACAGTCTTGCGAAGAACGTAAAGGAGTTCAGGGAGACAGCCAAGTACTTCCCCAAGGACAAACTGGACCTCGTCACCCGAAAAGGCGTCTATCCATACGATTACATGGACTCGTGGGACAAATGCGAAGAAACCAAGCTGCCCCCAAAAGAAGACTTTTACAACCAATTGAATGAGTCACACATAAAGGATGAGGACTACGAGCACGCTAAAAGGGTATGGAAGGCCTTCAACATTAAGACATTGGGTGAATATTCCGATTTGTATGTGAAGACTGATGTACTCATCCTAGCCGACATCATGGAACACTTTAGAGATGTCTGTCTAAAGACCTATAAGTTGGATCCTGCATGGTACTTCACTGCACCCGGACTCTCGTGGGACGCCATGCTCAAAACCACAGAGGTTGAGCTAGAGCTGTTGACAGACTATGACATGATACTCATGCTAGAAAAGGGGACCAGAGGAGGCATCTCTCAGTGCTGTAACCGATATGGGAGGGCGAACAACAAGTACATGAGGGACTATGACGAGAACAAGAAGTCTAACTACCTGATGTACCTTGACGCCAACAACCTCTACGGATGGGCCATGAGTCAATACCTACCGCATGGTGGCTTCGAGTGGAGCACTGTGTCAGATGTGACCCAAGTAGAGGATGACTCAGACAAAGGATACATCGTAGATTGCGACCTACAGTACCCGACCCATCTGCACAACCTCCATTCAGACATACCTCTAGCACCTGAGAGCAGGATGCCCGATGGCTCAAAACAGCCAAAACTACTGACGACCCTCTATGACAAAGAGCATTATGTGGTTCATTACAGGGTTTTGAAGCAACTGTTGCAGTTGGGGGTGAAGCTCAAAAAGGTGCACAAAGTGTTGGAGTTTCAGCAGTCTCCCTGGTTGAAGAGGTACATAGACCTGAACACTGATATGAGGACCAAGGCAACCAACGACTTTGAGAAAGACTTCTTCAAACTTATGAACAACTCGGTCTTTGGCAAGACGATGGAAAATATCAGGAAGCGACTCGATATTAGGCTAGTATGCGATCCCCAGAAAGCGGAGAAGCTAGTTGCTAAGCCCAACTTCAAGGGAAGGACCATTTTTGACGAAAGATTAGCCGCCGTGCATATGAACAAGACGAAAGTGATTTTTAATAAGCCAATATACGTCGGCATGAGTATATTAGATCTATCGAAGCATCTGATGTATGACTTCCATTATAATCTTATGAAGCCTAAATACGGGGGCGATATCAAGCTATTGTACATGGACACTGACAGTTACATCTATGACATACAGACCGAGGACTTTTATGAGGATATGAAAGGATTGATTGACTACTTTGACACATCAGATTATCCAGAAAACAATAGGTATGGTATGCCCCGAGTAAATAAAAAGGTCTTGGGGAAGATGAAGGATGAAAATGCAGGGAAGATCTTAGAAGAGTTCGTTGGCTTAAGATCTAAGATGTATGCCTGTAAAACTGAGGTTGACCTGGTGAAAAAGTCGAAAGGAGTAAAGAAATGTGTCGTGAAAAACAGGATATCCTTCGAGGACTACAAGAACTGCCTATTCAAGCAAGAAGTACAGCATAGAACCATGAATCTCATCAGGAGCACAAAGCATGAGATTCATTCCATACAAGTCAATAAGATTGCCCTATCAGGAAAAGATGACAAACGTCATATATTGGAAGATGGTGTCCATACCTTGGCTCACGGTCACTATGCGATAAAGGAGTAGGCGATCATAATCTTTTAACAGTTTTCAAACTATTAAAAGATAATTAATGGTCCTCAGTTCGAAGGACACATTCTTCTGTTCTGAATGCCTCTTTAATAGTGTCTATATCACATCTAAAGTACTCCATGTAACCGTCCTCTTCTGAGGCCCTATTTCATTTAAAAGGGGGTGCTCGCCGAAGGGGGTACCTTCCCTCCCAACGACTTTTCGCTTGCTCGCTCCGGAAAATTGGTGTGGTCGAAATAGAGCCATCACTTTCTCGGGAGGTGCTTGCGCTAGAACCTTGCTAATGGATGATTTTGATACCATTGATTTGTTTAATTTGTATGGTTGAAATAGAGCCATCACTTTTCTAGAAGGGGTGTAGTTTTAATGGGGTTTCGATACCATCGTTTTAAGAGGGGTTGTAGATTTTTATGGATAAGAAATAACCTTTGGATTCTAAAAGTGGGTTCGGGTTTTATGGGGTTTTGTGAGCCATTATTTTTAAGAGTGGGTGGTAATTTTAATGGTAAAATACAGCCATTACATTTCTAAAAGTGGGTGGGATTCAATGGAGGTCTGAGAGCCATTGTATTGTCGAATTTGTGTGGGTGATATTGGGCCATTACGTTCTAAAAGTGGGTCCGGTTTTATGGGGGTTTTACGAGCCATTGTTTTTAAAAGTGGGTGGAAATTTTAATGGTGTGAAATAGGACCATTACGTTCTAAAAGTGGGTGTGGATTTAATGGGAGGTTTCACACCATTGTTTTTAAAAGTGGGTGGGTTTTTTTATGGGTGATATAGAGCCATTCCATTCTAAAAGTGGGTGTGGTTTTAATGGGGGGTTTCACACCATTGTGTAATCACAATGGTGTGGATAAAATAGAGCCATTACATTTCTAAAAGTGGGTGTGGTTTTAATGGGGGGTTTATGGCTGTGGTCCAGCTCTCTCATTCACACACTACTAATGCTGTCAGCTAAACTGCCCTTAAAAGTTTTAATGTGTATTTTACAAAGTAAAACTTTCTCCTTCACAATGGCGTACTGTATATAATTTCTGACTTCGAATTTGTGTTTCTTTCTTTTACATAAAATAATAGATAAAACATTGAAACACGGATTATAAATTATAAATTAGGAATTCCAATATTTATAAATAAGATATAAATACGTAGTGATATGTCAAAAATGGCTAAAATAATATGGCTAAAATTTGCATCCTATTAATTTTCAATATGAGTAAAATATTCTAAATTACAATGTTGTCATATCAACTCGCAAGTGTTGACGAATAATAGTGATGGAATAGAGTGGTAGAACGGGGACAATATAGCTGGCCATTGTAATAATCTCATTATGAGTAAAGACATGCAAGGTAGGCAGTGCTGAATAAATAATTAGAGAACTCTTGTCCTCTTCACTGCCTAATTTAAGAACATTTCTAGCTGAATTTAATCCCAATCACTGCGTTTTATTCTCATCAGTGGGTTTTAATTACGTCTCAATACAACCTTTTAGGCATTTAACGTTCAACAGGTACCAAACTTAAACCGTAACAATGACAAAAATTCTGATGTGGGCAGCACATGACTTTCCTTATATAATGCAATGAATTTCCTCCTCTTAATGTGAAAAATAATATATAAGTTCAATGGTAGTGCATTTTTTACGTCGAATTGCATATTTGGCGCTTTTACGGAAAACAAAATCTAAAACTATTTCAAAGTAGCCAACAAACATATATTTCACGCAACTATATATAAACAATTATCAATATTGATAGAATCCTCAATAAGCGATATTTTCCATATATTAAAATATTTTAACCATTAATACATCAGTAAAGCATCATCTTGGTTAATTTTTCCTCAATTATGCAATTTTGACGACATTTTCGTCAATTTGGTAACATTTAAAAAGTTAGATAAAATGTCAATTAGAAAGGAGATATTCCGACGGATTCGTCACCAAAATTTTGTTAAACGTTACGAACGGAAAAATAGGTTTTACTTATAGCAGATTCTTATATAATATCTGTGAGACCAGAAAGTGTTCTCACATTTGATGAGACAATTTTATGTGAGTATTTATGATGGCCAGAACGGCAAACAAAGCTGTAGTCTGGCTGGCACCAGGGTTTATGAGGACTTGAACTTTAAGGTCAAAATACTATAAATTTAGGGATGCAATACCAGAGGGGCTGAGCTGGGCCGTGCTAAATGTGGAATGGTGTCATTGGGTAAAGAAGAACCAATGGGCGCCAAAGAAGTAAAAACGGAGCTACCCCCAACCCCCCACCCACCGAAGGAACCACAGCCTGAAGAGAGAACAAGATGAGATGCGAACGAAAAGACATGGAGATCAGATATTGACGAAGAAAGTGATGGAATATCAGACATTGGAGAAGATAGTTGAATTTTGACTTAGGAGACGATTATGAGTTTTGACTGAAGCAAGATGTGTGCAACGACTGCGACGTTATGACTTGGGCGGAGGAGTGCCTGCCAATATGATAGAACGACAATACTAAAGAAGCAGAATATTGCGTGGAAGTTCCCAAATAAGGGAGATCTAGGATGTGTTCAGTGCAACCAAGTATTTTCAAGCATTATGGTCTATTGCAAAGGCCCAAATTGAAGGTATGTGTTCCTCAAATATCCACAGGTTATTAAATACGTTAGATATATGGTTAAGAGTCTCACATGCTATCTCCTCTCATATGCCGTCTTCCTAAATGAATAATAAGCATGTAGTTATCGTAATTGAATTTAATAGGTATTTCATGTCTTAAATAAATGTTATTGTTAAGTTTAAATTGGTCTGATCTTTTTTTATATTAATTATTAATTATTTTCTGGACTCACTCAAAAGGTAAAAATAATTGGAGGGTTTATAGCGGCACAACAAAGCAATGTACATTAAATATAATTCCACTAAATATGAATTTACGGCAATGTTAATGTGATGAAAAGTAATAAATTTAATAATTAATAATGATTCCTTTACAGTACTTAATAACTTATTTATTTTTTTTTTCTTATCGCCACACTTTCCAAAATATTGAAGTTTCTTCAATTAGTCTTCATTTTCATTGATTTATCGAGTGTTTTATCAATTTGTCGACAATATTCGTTAATTTGGCAACATTTAGAAAAATCGACAAGTTGGCGACATTTCGCCAACTTCGTCGCTAAAACCTAGCTAGGCTTTATAGACGTTTCATAGTTAATAAAATTGACTGTTCATAGTCAATAAAATATTAATATAATTTCAAGCGATTTAATACATGATATATCGACTTATTGTCTTAATTCAATTAGAAATTTTAAGGTCTCACGCGTGATAAAATGATATACGTTGAAACCCAGACCGTCCGACCTACCAGAAAAGGTGTAAGATAACAGAAAAGGTGTAAAATGATATACGTGTAAGAATTAAGAATATTATGTGTATAGATATAATAATTCTTTTGTTGGATATTTTGCAATTTTATATATAATTTAATTGTTTTTTTTACAAATTAATTGTTGGCTGTGAAAGGATATCAAATTATTTTTATGAGTTATGCGAGACAAAATGGTGTATTTTCTGAAAATCCCTTTTGCATGCATTATCACCCTTATTTATAATTTTCAAAATTTTCGGTCTGAAACTTGAGACAAATCCTATGACTCCGAAACTTGACTATAGTGGAAGTGTCGCCATTTTTATACCTATTTCTTACACCTAATCTGTCAGCCAGTCAGTAAAGTCAGTGCATGCTATATCGATAGTTTTTTAAAATAGCTTTATTATATATCTGAAAAACATATTCAATATTTTTAGTTTTGGAAAGTTTTATTTCCGGTTTTTATGATCACTTATATGCTAGGGTATATTACCATATCTTCACTAATATAATGCAATTAAATAAATTGAAATAAGATGATTTTTTGCTGCAAATGTACATATTGGGAACATTTTAGTCTATTGCAAATACATTTTTATCCGTAGATGTATTAATATAAATTTAAGATAATTATTTTAAGTAACATAATTATTTTACTAACTTATAAAATAAATAGTTTTCGTATGAAAAAGTGCAATGTTCTTAACATTTGAATAATATAAAGGGAGGGTACAACATTTACAGTTTAAAGGATCAAATATGAGACAAACCCGTGCCCATAAACTAATTATTTTAGATCCGCATTTTTTAATCACTTTTCCCTAGATCCAATCTAAGTATTCCGCTTCAATTTGTAAAGAAAGATAAATATTCTTTTGTTTCTTCGAAGGTATAGCAGATACAGAATACCGAACCGCTTTAAAATGTTGTAAAAATACCATTACATAAGAAAGACTACGAAATTAAGTATTATATAACCATTTTATAACAAGTGTTTTTGCTAGTTGATGAAACTAGAAATAATGTACAAACTAGAAATATTGAGTCGTTAAGGCAGAATTTATGAAATATTTCAGATTTGCTTAAAATATATACTGTTGAGAAATTTGTCAAAATTACCAAAACAACGCTAATAACGAAACTAATGCATGAGACTGGTGGTTTAAATTGCAATGTACAATTTTCTTTGCTATGATTATGGAAGTGAAATTAATTCGAATTTTTCGAATGAAGCACATTTATTTCTTTACTTTCAAGGAAAATATACTTGTAAATAGCACTAAATCGACTTATATCCATACAAATCATCTGATTGCATCAGGGGCATTGACTTACTGACATATTGCCAACTTTTTGATGTGAACCATATTAGCGTGCACGGCGCTATGGATGATATTGTGAAATAAATGCTACGGGGATGAAATGAATGTATGTGGCGTAAAAACCCATTGTTGAAATTTTAAGGTCCAGGTCATTTAACCTTGGTATAAAATTTTGTTACCTTGTTAATGAATTTCGCGTAATAGTCTATTTGCCGATTTTTGGAGAGACATAGAAACTTCTTGAGTTTTGTAGAATGGCTAAGAACCGCGAGATTGACGAATGTTTTCCAGAAATATCGGTCATCGTTTCGTCATTAAGTAATTGAGTTGTTAGCGTATTACGAGTAAAAGTATACGCTGAACTCAATATAGAACCCGATTTATAATTTCCCCCTAACTAAACCGTTTTTTAGTAGAAAAATGTAAACAGTTTAAATTTTACATCTGTGATATATGTGCTATATATATGTGATATATGTGCTATATATATGTGATATATGTGCTATATATATGTGATATATGTGCTATATATATGTGATATATGTGCTATATATATGTGATATATGTGCTATATATCTGCGATAGATATATATTTCAGGCTGAAATTAATATGTTACAAAAATGTTAACACTTTGGACGTTTATTATATCTCCAAGCATAAAAGATAAAGATTTAAAACCATAATTGCGCTATCTGTATCATTTAAAAATGTACAAAAATAACTTTAATATTTTGAACTTTTCCTTCGGAAAAAATATTTTGTCCGTAGGAGATGTAAATTACGTAAGAGATGTGCTACACTAACCAAAATACGGATCTTAGTGCTGGCCAGCCGGCACTCTTCCAACATCTGTGTCATACGCCAGTAGTCATGGAATGATCGCTAGCATCAACCGGTTGCTCGTGTGGTGGGATGACTGCGAAAATTGCAATCAATGGGTGAGGCAGCCCAGTGATTAGCGCGCGGGTCGACGCCCAGTGATTAGCACTCGGACGATCTGAGTTCGATTCCCAGATTGCCCAAACTGCCACCATGTTCACGCGAAGTACGAACACATTAAATATGTGAGAGCGTATGTCCTTACATCTCCACTCGGTTCCGATCTAAATTGGGTGGTACTTTCCAGCCATCCAAACAGTTACCTTACACCTTCTGGTAGGTCAGGTTGCATTGGTTGAATAAAAGTTGCATTCAAACCTTTCATTGTCGATAACTTCGTGGTTTAAGGTATAATTATGAATAAATAAACAGCATTATATTAATGTATCCGAAATATAAAATTAAAAAATTAAAAATTTAAAAATATCAAACATTTTTCTTGGGTATCTTGTGCCATCGTCACACGCAACGAACATTAACATTTTTCCATTCGAAATTTGGAAAAGGAGTTGCATTTCACATCAATCAATAATGAGTATAAAACTTACTATCATTCTTTTGTAAATTAGACAAAACAAAAACATTTCAAAATTAAATTTCATAATGAGTAAATTGTCCTGTGATACAAATTGGAATATATAGTGTCATAAATTACGGACTATGAATGCATGATAAATCGAGCAGAGATACCCACTTCGAATACTTTTTAAGTTTATACTTTTCAGATTTTTACACCAAAATTAAATATTTTTATTTATAAAATATACAATAAAATGTAGTAAATTCAACTAAAATTATGTTTCAACCATATTCCAACTTTCCAATTAAAATTTCATCCCTTTCCCATTGGTTTCCTTTTACATTTTTAAACCAGAATTGTTCCCATCTATGAATATATTTGAATAAATTTCAGACAGAATGCATAGCAGTTAAGATGGGTTTTGTTCGCGTGATAGGCTTCCATAAATAACTTGAGATCGAATATGAAATATTTTTGAAAACATGGAAGAGGATATGTAATATGAAAGCTTCCTTGTAACGAATATGGAAATTAATTTGAATTTTGGAACTAAAAATTATTTCTCGACTTACAAAAAAATTTATCAAACACCCACAAAAATGCATTTTATTATATAAATATCTTTAATTTTACATTCTCTATGTGATTGCTGTAATGTACAGGAAAAATACTGTAACTGTTGAATATTCGAATTTCAGTTGTATACGTTTTGATGCTTCTCGAACATATTTCGAATGCATTTACGGTGCTGTCTGCATATATAGAGTTCTTAGAAAAATTATTCATTTCAATAGCTTTGCAAGTTAAGTTTTATAAGTGTACTCTTCTCCCTCTCATAGAGCACAAATCTCTCCTATAAGGGCGTTCTCAAAAATATATATACTGTCATTGCAGATACCATTTTCGCGCTTAGTATGCACTAGTCATCATGGAATAGCTAATATCTGCAATGGCACCAACAAACTTGTTAAAATCGACAATTTTTCGGAACTTATATAAGAACTGACATTTTAAGTCCTTCCGCGTGACAGGCATGAGATAAATGTATATAAATTGTAGGCCTGCTACGCAAAGGGACGGGAATTATCAGTTCTAATAGCAGTTCGCAAAAATTGTAGTTTAAAGTATGCATATTGCTGTTATTGCTGATATTGTCTATTCTAGAGTCCTTCCACGTAGCAGCTAAATTGTATATACATTTTAATCCTGTCAAGTGGAATAACTGGAATTATCAGCTTCAATAGCAGTTCCCAAAGATTGTATCTTAAAGTATGCATCTTGTTGTCATTGCATATATCGATTATTACACAGTCATTTTATGTAGCAGACATGATTTAAATTGTGTATAAATTTTAGACCGGTCACTTGAAATGCCTGAAATTATTAGTATCGTTGGAAGTTAGCAGAACTTGGAGCTTATGGAACCCATTGTACTGTCATTGCAGATATTAACCTTTCACTGTCCTTCCCCGTAGCAGGCATGAGTTAAATTACCCATTTATTTTAAGCCTGCCAAGTGGAAGGGCTGAAATTATCAGTTACGATAGAAGTTTGGAAAATTGTAGCGTAAATCTTGTTTCCTGCTGTCATTGAAGATATCGACTATTCCATGCTGAAGAGCTCAGAATAAGCGTGAAAACAGTTCAAATATTCTAGTATCTGCAATGGAAGTGTCTTCCATATGTCCATATCTCTCGGTTTACCCAGGAAATACCCCGTTTCAAATGCCTTCCGTTGCATAAATAATATTCGAACATAATTTATAAATGAATATTTACATTTTATAAGTGTATATTTCCTGACTTTTAATTGTATAAGTGCTAAACAGGGGGGTATCACAAAGAAACTGCTTATCTCACTGTTTCATTTAGTACACTGCGTAATAATCAGCATACTTACCCAAAGTGTTTTTAACTGAATTGGTTAACACCGAATGTTGCATTAGAAATCATGTTACAAACAAACATGGCTAATTTAAAACTCCATACCAACATAAAACATAGTAGTAGACATCTGAGAATTGTTGGTTCGGGAGCATTCGTACATGTTCCTAAGCAAAAGCAGAAATAAAAGTTGGATTTCAGAGCACAAAAAGCATCTATAGTTGGATTTGCAATGAAAGATCAATGTTGGGAATTATGGATACCTGAAAAAATAGCGTTATTGAATCAGGAGCTTTTGCCTTTAAAAAAGATATATGACAGAGACGGGATAGACCAAATCAAATCTTAATTTTTATAAAATATCCAAAGTACATGAAGATGAAAATATTAAAATAGAATGTGATACTAAACTAAAATATAAAATACCAAAATATTCTAGCGTAAAATAGACACTCCTAGAAAGGAGTCACCAACTTGCGAAACAAAATACGTGAAGAAATCTTAAGTATTGAAATTAGCAATTTTCACAAAACGTTTATGTTATACTTTCACAAGAATAGTATATAATTTCATAAAAAGGAGCTATTTAGCCCAAGAATCTGAAAAGTATCAAATGATATAAGTCAATAAGACCAGTCTCCTAGAAGCATAACTTGTAGCAACTACAGGAACTGACTAATTAAATCAGTTAAATGCAAGTGCGTGTAAATAGTTAATAGAAAAATCATTGAAAAGAAATTATACCGGTATTAGTAATTACTCGCTACACATGAAATGAAGTGATATCGTTATATCAACTATGTAAATAATATTTTATCTGGTACGAGAGTGAAAGAAGTTGACAAATAAGCTATACGATTTTAAAAATGAAATACGAGATTAAACATCTTGGACCATCGCAATGCCTATCTAGTGTGAAATTCGACAATGATGATGGAAATTGACGCAAAAACCTATATTAGCAAAGTTTTAGACCGATTTCATCTTCATGACCAAACGTCAATTTTAAGAAACTAACGATAGTATTGTGGAAATGGTATCTTACCTGAGTTGATTGGCAGTTTATTGAATTTGTTTAAAAAACAAGGCTTATAATTTCTGAATAAACTAGCACACTATTTTTTCCAATTATACAAATGAACAGTGGATTGTAACAAAATTTATTAAGATATAATAAATCGATGAAATATTTAAGAATACTATATAGAAGAACCCAAGAATATCTAAAGACGTACTAAGATTCTGATTGGACAACATATCCTGAAGATAAAAAAATTATTTCTCGATACTTGATTGAGTTTGCTGATGTATTCACTGAAAAAGAATCAGACAGACGATTATTTTCCTTCCATTAGCAGCATGGATGCATAATATATTGCGCTATCGAAATGTGCTACAGATATAGCCTAGATAAGATAACATATTATGCAAATAGACGAGAAGAAATCTGTAACTTTACCAATTGAAATTTATAGTGACAGTTAAGCTGTAATAAAACATACTTAGAGTAATATCGATCGTCATTGGTATCGTGAAGGTCGTCATTGGTCGGCATCGTCGAGAAGGTCATCATTGGTATTGTGAAAATAAAATATACACACAGTGCGGGAATTTTTTGGGACATTTTGGAGAAGTCCTGTCCTTCTAGCATTCATGAGAAACACAACACCACAACTGTTACAGGACAAATTTACTCTTAAAGAGAAATATGGACTTCGAGGAGTAAATTGCTAGATATGTCTATTTTCATCCATGGGCTGGATTTACTCTCAGCATAAATGAACATAATACAAGTCATGCTCTTTTACATGCTTCATCATGTTCTTTTACGTGTTTCATCATGTCCTTTTACATGTTCAATCATGTTCTTTTACATGTTCAATCATGTTATTTTGCATGTTTCATCATGTTCTTTTACATGTTTCATAATGTTCTTACACATGTTTAATCCTACTCTTTTACATGATTTATCATGTTCTTTTACATATTTCTGCAGCTGTATTACGCACAGGAGATTTCACTGTACTTTCCTCTAAAAAGTGGACGATGTAGCTTGCATCGTGCTTTGATATAAGAACTTTCATGTGAATAGCTTGATAACGTTAGTATTTTCAAACTTCTCAATGTAGTTAGTCACTGTTTAAGTTTTCTAACCTCAAATTTATGATATCATTTAACTTATAGACCAATTTAAGACTGTAAAGTATTAATCTTTATTTTACAAGTAGATTTTAATAAAACGTTAATTATTTTATTTGCAATTATTGATACAAGAAACAAATATATTTAGTTAAACAAAATATGCTTTACAGTCAAATTTACATATTTTCACATTTATAAGAATTTAATCATTTTGAACTTGTTTGGAACTGCGTTAAGCTTAGTATATACCTAGTAGTATATTACTATAATAGTCCAACAACACATGCCATGCACTGGAATTTATCTAAGTGCAACATCTATAGCATTGTCTGGCGTACTACAACCATTGTTCAAGTGCCCACGTTATGTATATGTGCCGCTCTAACAAACATTATAAACTGATAAGGGTTTTATAGTTATTTACAGATATATATATATATATATATATATATATATATATATATATATATATATATATATATATAAATATTTGATCTATATGGTGCATAATGGAAATGGACATGCATTGAAATGTAGCACACTGTCAAATTGGTATTGTATAAATGTGATAGTTCAAGGAATTATTAAAATTTGTGATATGCTATTATGTTTATTCAACATTTATAATTTGAAACATACATTTATTTCAAGTACAGTATTGTAATTTAGAAATAAAATTAAATATGTATATAGAGATATTGTAAAACACCTAGCGAAGACAAAAAATTAAAACTTATTAGAATTAATTAAATCTATATACAGAGTGATTTATAAACGGTGGATCAAACTTTACGAGGTAGTAATACACACCAAACCAAGCATTTTTTGGGGTCAGAAATGAAATGTAAAGTCGTTATAGGGCACTTTCTCGTTGAAAAGCAGCCACTTCGCAAACTTAAAAGCGTCATTCTGGTTGTTGTTTTCTAATTGAAGAAGATAACCATGTATGCAAATTTTATCTGGGGACGAAAAATTACCCTTATGTAAATTTTCGTAGCAACGAATGTAGGGCCTTATAATTTTGCAGCAGTTATTCGCAGCTCCAACTTTTGAGACGATGGATAAATTTACAAATAGGGGAAAAGCCGATATACATTTAATCTATGGAGCTGCAAATGGGAATGGCAGATAGGCACAACGACTGTACGGTAGATGTTTTTACCGCAGACGTTGTTATCTTGCCCAATCGTAAAACATTACAAATTTGCATCGGAACCTCTCTGAATCTGGATCCTTTCTCTCTACTAGGTCTGATGCAGGTCGCGCAATGAGTGCTTGAAGGTGAAGTGTAGAACAGGCGATTCTGGACACAGTAGCACATTGGCAAGGCACAAGCACAAAAACAATGGCGTATACTCGTGGAGTGCCACAATTCGTGTTACGGCGGGTTCTGCTTAAGGGACAGTTACACCCATACCATCTCCAGTGAATTTAAATAATGACTATAGCGGGTTATTCTCGTCGCCTGGAATTCGCCAGCTCGGTCCTGGGACACAGCGTGAAACCGCCGGATATACCGGTGACTGTGCTTTCTATGGATGAGGGCTCCTCCGCACGTGATGGTATATTTAAAATCAGCAATAGACATGTGTGGACGAATGTAAACATGTGTAGGCGAGTAATCTCAATAGAAACCGGTACATCATGTAAGTTGTGAAGCGCAAAGCCGTATCCTACTTTCAAAGCATCCAGCCTGGAGTTGTATTTCAACAGGATAATGTCCGCCTACATGTTGATGGGAGTGATCAAGATTTCATTTCCACACAACAGATACAGCTTCTTCCTTGGCCTGCCTATTCACCATATATGTCACCTATTGAACATGTCTGGGATTTAGTAGGGCGGAATCTTGCTCGTGATGCCCATCTCTGTAGCCAATACAGATTAACTTCATGTTCGGTTGTATTAGCTATGATATACATTAAAAAGTATACTCGGGTAGGGCAATCTCCAACTGGTGTTGCTTTATTATGTATGGAATCAATGGAAATATTTTTTCAAGTCCTTTAAATTGAATTGTGACACACTGCAATTGTAATCATTGGGACCTATGATACCGGAAAATTTTTTCTTATAAAATATGAAAAATAAAATGGATTCTGGTATAAGAATGCCGAGTTGAGTCACTATCCAGCTAATTTTTAAAGGTAATTAATTAATAATTAATTACCTGTAATGTTTAAAAACATTTTAAAAACATGTTTTTGATGTAAACAGCATCTATGCCAGCTGGAACCTCCAGCTGAAATCTGAGCATTACGAAAAATGTAAAGACTTTGGACATGAAGAGAAACACTGAACTGTTTAGACCAAATAGGTAGAGTAGATAGAGAATACTTTGCAAGACTAGAAACAGTTTAAAATACCCATTTTTTCCATATGTGCAAAAAAAAACTTTAAAAGCTGCTTGTATATATATTTACCACGTGTAGCGTTCTCATTAGCTCAGTACACAGCCGAACTTCACAAATTATACAAGTGTAAATTTTCTAATTTGCAAGTAAATTATAGAAACTTGTCCTACTTGAAAAAGTAAATGATTGATTTGCTGAGAAATTGTTTTCAAGATGCGCAATAGATGGCGATGTCTATAGACAACTCCATGGTAGGACTGCACAATCAATTACATATCTCGTAAACGAGTTATCTTTGTAACAAATCAATCATTTGAGTATTTTTCAATAAGATACATTTTTGTATTTTAGTTGCATATAAAAATGTCGTGTTGATATTTTTAACTTCTTAAATCATCTGGATTATCAGTCACCTGATTGGCAATTATTTTTCAAAAATATTTAGTTCATTCAATTGTCAAAACCGGATAAAATGGTAAGAGTATGTTCTCTAATACTATTTTAACGCTTTCATTTTGTCATATATTGATCCAATTTCATAGCGATTTTTTATTTAGGTATATATTGATCAAATTTCATATTTTTTATATTCGTTTACAAAGAGAACCGAGGTGCTTTATTCTTCAGATTTGTCTGTGAAGATAATTTGGTAAGCTAGAACAGAGATTCGTATACTTCTTTTTAGTAGAATTAAATTAAATATTTTAATAGTGTGTTTTTATTATCAATGTCATTTAGAATACTACAGAAATTTCCTCATACTTGTAAATTTTAAATTCTTTATATTATTTATATTGTATACATGCTTTATATTAATTTAGTGCGAGAAATAGGAATATTGCTAGTAAATAATCAAATTTCTAATTATGTAGGCCAAATAAATTCGATTATTAAATTTAAAGAACACACATGTGCATCAAATTTAAATTGATTAATTGCTAGAAAACATCAAAAATGAAATTTGTGTTTCCTTTTAAGGCAGGAGGGGCAATCTTGAATGCATTACGGCCAGTAAGGTTTGTTCAATATATAGCTTTTCAAAATACAATGTTTCTAATTATTTCAATGGTATATAAAATTATATCTGCACATAATAATAGCTTAAATGCATATTTTTTTGTTTATCGCAAAGGGCTTTTCTACCACAATTGAGTCCTCATAATTACAAAACCATACTGAACCACAAAATGAAATCCATACGACTTATAGAGTATGAATATAGTAATTAACACAAAAAAATCAAATTTTTGTCTGCACCACCTTTTAAGATATTGTACCTTGATATATGCATTTTATTTTTTAATTTCTGGTAAGTTTAGTGTTAAAATTGCAAAAATGTGTATTAAACCTGGATTTTTTTTCTTGATAAGCTTAAAGATGTCTTCCTCTTACGTGCGAGGAAAAATATGGTTTCTGGTTTTTAGCCCCTATTGCAGTTATAGCCACTTAAAAGTGGGGATTTTGCAATCCATATTTGCATCTCAAATTTTCAGTATGATTATTATTTTTTAATATTTTAGTTGTATCGTATCGTATCCCTCCCAACTATCTATCATTGCCATAGCTATATCTAGAACCCCCCCCCCTTTATATATAGATACCGATAATTCCCTGAAACGTGTTAAAAATATTCAATTCCCAGACACTGCGTGGTGGCATATTCGCAACACAAAGTCTGAATTCTAGAAATATGCCGTTTTCCCATCTTC
Source organism: Amaurobius ferox (assembly GCA_951213105.1). Classification (NCBI taxonomy): domain Eukaryota; kingdom Metazoa; phylum Arthropoda; class Arachnida; order Araneae; family Amaurobiidae; genus Amaurobius; species Amaurobius ferox. Next base: position 31,404,829 of record OX578145.1, read on the forward strand.
TGGCAGTCAGATAAATAACCATGCTTCTAACGTTCTGTAGGTAGCTTCACCGCTTCCATTGGTCTAAATATTTATAGTTTGTTAAGAAAAATCCTCTTATAAGTTCCTAACTCTTTTAATCACACACTTTGCATGAAACGTAAAGCAATATACTGATGTCAAAAAATATATCCAACACGTTTTCATAAAACACAAATCTATTTTCTTTGTAATAATAGAAAAAAAATCTGATGTAGAAAACACATGACTTTCCTTATATAATGCAATGGATTTACTACTTTTACAGTAAAAACATAGGTTTTTCTTCTGATAGATACTTATATTCTTTCCAAGATATTGAATTTTCGTCAATCAGTTGACATTTTCATTGATTTAGCGTCATTTTTATCCATTTGGCGAGATTTTTGTTAATTTGACAACATTTAAGAAAGTCGCCAAGTTGGGGACATTCCGCCATAAATGTCGCCAAAATCTCGCCAAGCGTTATGGACGGAGAAATAAGTTAGTCTTATAGTATATAAACGATTATTGGCGTTTAAATGCAAAAGTATTACTCAAAGTACCTTTTGTCATAAATGGAACGAGCTTGATCCGAAAGAATGATGTCACCCAATATATCGCATGATATTACGTATAAAAAGTGAACATGTTTCTCAACAGTTAATAGATTTTATTCAATTTATGGGATTTTTGATAAATTTATTTTAAATATGCGCAATATCTCGAGAACGGTTCATGCTAGCGATCTAAAGTTTATGTCAATCGATTTCTAATGAAAAATTACATAATAAATGTCTATTTGCATAACTTTATTAAAGGTATTGATTTTTTGATGAATTGTTCAAAATTTCACTTGAAAATTTAGGGGGGTTCTGAATATTCGATTACGGATAAAAAACAATAGGTTTCCAGTATTCACGGATTGTGATTTTTGTACGAAATTTTATTCGAATCGTTCCATTCGTTCGTCAGATATCGTTCCCCCCCCCCCACACACACACGGTGCTGTCTGCATATATAGAGTTCTTAGAAAAATTATTCATTTCAATAGCTTTGCAAGTTAAGTTTTATAAGTGTACACTTCTCCCTCTCATAGAGCACAAATCTCTCCTATAAGGGCGTTCTCAAAAATATATATACTGTCATTGCAGATACCATTTTCGCGCTTATTATGCACTAGTCATCATGGAATAGCTAATATCTGCAATGGCACGAAGAAACTTGTTAAAATCGACAATTTTTCGGAACTTACATAAGAACTGACATTTTAAGTCCTTCCGAGTGACAGGCATGAGATAAATGTATATAAATTGTAGTCCTGCTACGTAAAGGGACAGAAATTATCAGTTCTAATAGCAGATCACAAAAATTGTCCTTTAAAGTATGTATATTGCTGTTATTGCTGATATTGTCTAATCTAGAGTCCTTCCACGTAGCAGCTAAATTGTATATACATTATAATCCTGTCAAGTGGAATAACTGGAATTATCAGCTTCAATAGCAGTTCCCAAAGCTTGTATCTTAAAGTATGCATCTTGTTGTCATTGCATATATCGATTATTACACAGTCATTTTATGTCCGGCCGTCCAAATAGTTGCTCTTAGTCTTTTGGACGAGTCGGACGGTCTGGGTCTTCAACAGTCATTTTATGTAGCAGACATGATTTAAATTGTGTATAAATTTTAGACCGGTCACTTGGAATGCCTGAAATTATTAGTTTCGTTGGAAGTTAGCAGAACTTGGAGCTTATGGAACCCATTTTACTGTCATTGCAGATATTAACCTTTCACTGTCCTTCCCCGTAGCAGGCATGAGTTAAATTACCCATTTATTTTAAGCCTGCCAAGTGGAAGGGCTGAAATTATTAGTTACGATAGAAGTTTGGAAAATTATAGCGTAAATCTTGTTTCCTGCTGTCATTGAAGATATCGACTATTCCATGCTGAAGAGCTCAGAATAAGCGTGTAAACAATTCAAATATTCTAGTATCTGCAATGGAAGTGTCTTCCATATGTCCATATCTCTCGGTTTACCCAGGACATACCCCGTTTCAAATGCCTTCAGTTGCATAAATAATATTCGAACAGAATTTATAAATGAATATTTACATTTTATAAGTGTATATTTCCTGACTTTTAATTGTATAAGTGCTAAACAGGGGGGTATCACAAAGAAACTGCTTATCTCACTGTTTCATTTAGTACACTGCGTAATAATCAGCATACTTACCCAAAGTGTTTTTAACTGAATTGGTTAACACCGAATGTTGCATTAGAAATCATGTTACAAACAAACATGGCTAATTTAAAACTCCATACCAACATAAAACATAGTAGTAGACATCTGAGAATTGTTGGTTCGGGAGCATTCGTACATGTTCCTAAGCAAAAGCAGAAATAAAAGTTGGATTTCAGCGCACAAAAAGCATCTATAGTTGGATTTGCTATAAAAGATCAATGTTGGGAATTATGGATACCTGAAAATAGAGCGTTATTGAATCAGGAGCCTTTGCCTTTAAAAAAGATATATGACAGAGACGGGATAGACCAAATCAAATCTTAATTTTTATAAAATATCCAAAGTACATGAAGATGAAAATATTAAAATAGAATGTGATACTAAACTAAAATATAAAATACCAAAATATTCTAGCGTAAAATAGACACTCCTAGAAAGGAGTCACCAACTTGCGAAACAGAATACGTGAAGAAATCTTAAGTATTGAAATTAGCAATTTTCACAAAACGTTTATGTTATACTTTCACAAGAACAGTATATAATTTCATAAAAAGGAGCTATTTAGCCCAAGAATCTGAAAAGTATCAAATGATATAAATCAATAAGACCAGTCTCCTAGAAGCATAACTTGTAGCAACTACAGGAACTGACTAATTAAATCAGTTAAATGCAAGTGCGTGTAAATAGTTAATAGAAAAATCATTGAAAAGAAATTATACCGGTATTAGTAATTACTCGCTACACATGAAATGAAGTGATATCGTTATATCAACTATGTAAATAATATTTTATCTGGTACGAGAGTGAAAGAAGTTGACAAATAAGCTATACGATTTTAAAAATGAAATACGAAATTAAACATCTTGGACCATCGCAATGCCTATCTGGTGTGAAATTCGACAATGATGATGGAAATTGACGCAAAAACCTATATTAGCAAAGTTTTAGACCGATTTCATCTTCATGACCAAACGTCAATTTTAAGAAACTAACGACAGTATTGTGGAAATAGTATCTTACCTGAGTTGATTGGCAGTTTATTGAATTTGTTTAAAAAACAAGGCTTATAATATCTGAATAAACTAGTACACTATTTTTTCCAATTATACAAATGAACAGTGGATTGTAACAAAATTTATTAAGATATAATAAATCGATGAAATATTTAAGAATACTATATAGAAGAACCCAAGAACATCTAAAGACGTACTAAGATTCTGATTGGACAACATATCCTGAAGATAAAAAAATTATTTCTGGATACTTGATTGAGTTTGATGATGTATTCACTGAAAAAGAATCAGACAGACGATTATATTCCTTCTATTAGCAGCATGGAAGCACAATATATTGCGCTATCGAAATGTGCTACAGATATAGCCTAGATAAGATAACATATTATGCAAATAGACGAGAAGAAATCTGTAACTTTACCAATTGAAATTTATAGTGACAGTTAAGCTGTAATAAAACATACTTCGAGTAATATCGATCGTCATTGGTATCGTGAAGATCATCATTGGTCGGCATCGTCGAGAAGGTCATCATTGGTATTGTGAAAATAAAATATACACACAGTGCGGGAATTTTTTGGGACATTTTGGAGAAGTCTTGACCTTCTATCATTCATGAGAAACACAACACCACAACTGTTACAGGACAAATATGGACTTCGAGGAGTAAATTGCTAGATATCTCTATTTTCATCCATGGGCTGGATTTACTCTCAGCATAAATCAACATAATACAAGTCATGCTCTTTTACATGCTTCATGATGTTCTTTTACGTGTTTCATCATGTTCTTTTACATGTTCAATCATGTTATTTTGCATGTTTCATCATGTTCTTTTACATGTTTCATAATGTTCTTACACATGTTTAATCCTACTCTTTTACATGATTTATCATGTTCTTTTACATATTTCTGCAGCTGTATTACGCACAGGAGATTTCAAAATTATATTTATGTACTTTCCTCTAAAAAGTGGACGATGTAGCTTGCAACGTGCTTAGATATAAGAACTTTCATGTGAATAGCTTGATAACGTTAGTATTTTCAAACTTCTAAATGTAGTTAGTCCCTGTTTAAGTTTTTCTAACCTCAAATTTATGATATCATTTAACTTATAGAGCAATTTAAGACTGTAAAGTATTAATCTTTATTTTACAAGTAGATTTCAATAAAACGTTAATTATTTTATTTGCAATTTTTGATGCAAAAAACAAATATATCTAGATAAACAAAATATGCTTTACAGTCAAATTTACATATTTTCACATTTATAAGATTGTAATCATTTTGAACCAGTTTGGAACTGCGTTAAGCTTAGTATATACCTAGTAGTATATTACTATAATAGTCCAACAACACATGCCATGCACTGGAATTTATCTAAGTGCAACATCTATAGCATTGTCTGGCGTACTACAACCATTGTTCAAGTGCCCACGTTATGTATATGTGCCGCTCTAACAAACATTGTAAACTGTTAAGGGTTTTATAGTTATTTACAGATATATATATATATATATATATATATATATATATATATATATATATATATATATATATATATATATATATATATATATATATATATATATATATATATATATATATAAATATTTGATCTATATGGTGCATAATGGAAATGGACATGCATTGAAATGTAGCACACTGCCAAATTGTTTCCCGGCCACACAATTTGTTACCATAAACCCCTGGGTTGGTCGTGTGGTCTGGGCCTTCAACACTGCCAAATTGGTATTGTATAAATGTGGTAGTTCAAGGAATTATTAAACTGTGGGATATGCTATTATATTTATTCAACATTTATAATTTGAAACATACATTTATTTCAAGTACAGTATTGTAATTTAGAAATAAAATTAAATATGTATATAGAGATATTGTAAAACACCTAGCGAAGACAAAAAATTAAAACTTATTAGAATTAATTAAATCTATATACAGAGTGATTTATGAAAGGTGGATCAAACTTTACGAGGTAGTAATACACACCAAACCAAGCATTTTTTGGGGTCAGAAATGAAATGTAAAGTCATTATAGGGCACTTTCTCGTTGGAAAGCAGCCACTTCGCAAACTTAAAAGCGTCATTCTAGTTGTTGTTTTCTAATTGAAGAAGAGAACCATGTATGCAAATTTTATCTGGGGACGAAAAATGACCCTTATGTAAATTTTCGTAGCAGCGAATGTAGGGCCTTATAATTTTGCAGCAGTTATTCGCAGCTCCAACTTTTGAGACGATGGATAAATTTACAAATAGGGGAAAAGCCGATATGCATTTAATCTATGGAGCTGCAAATGGGAATGGCAGATAGGCACAACGACTGTACGGTAGATGTTTTTACCGCAGACGTTGTTATCTTGCCCAATCGTAAAACATTACAAATTTGCATCGGAACCTCTCTGAATCTGGATCCTTTCTCTCTACTAGGTCTGATGCAGGTCGCGCAATGAGTGCTTGAAGGTGAAGTGTAGAACAGGCGATTCTGGACACAGTAGCACATTGGCAAGGCACAAGCACAAAAACAATGGCGTATACTCGTGGAGTGCCACAATTCGTGTTACGGCGGGTTCTGCTTAAGGGACAGTTACACCCATACCATCTCCAGTGAATCTAAATAATGACTATAGCGGGTTATTCTCGTCGCCTGGAATTCGCCAGCTCGGTCCTGGGACACAGCGTGAAACCGCCGGATATACCGGTGACTGTGCATTCTATGGATGAGGGCTCCTCCGCACGTGATGGTATATTTAAAATCAGCAATAGACATGTGTGGACGAATGTAAACATGTGTAGGCGAGTAATCTCAATAGAAACCGGTACATCATGTAAGTTGTGGAGCGCAAAGCCGTATCCTACTTTCAAAGCATCCAGCCTGGAGTTGTATTTCAACAGCATAATGTCCGCCTACATGTTGATGGGAGTGATCAAGACTTCATTTCCACACAACAGATACAGCTTCTTCCTTAGACTGCCTATTCACCATATATGTCACCTATTGAACATATCTGGGATTTAGTTGGGCGGAATCTTGCTCGTGACGCTCATCCCTGTAGCTAATACAAATTAACTTCATGTTCGGTTGAATTAGCTATGAGATACATGACAAAGTATACTCGGGTAGGGCAATCTCCACCTGGTGTTACTTTATTATGTATGGAATCAACGGAAATATTTTTTTCAAGTCCTTTAAATTGAATTGTGACACACTGCAATTGTATCTTCCCGGCCGTCCAAATAGTTGCTCTTAGTCCTCTGGACGAGTCGGGCGGTCTGGGTCTTCAACACTGCAATTGTATGGGCGCGGTAGCCCATTGGTTAGCGCGCTGGAGTTGCACTCGGTAGGCCCGGGTTCGATTCCAACCGTTGCCAAAATTGCCGCCGTGTTCACGCGGAGTACGATCACGTTAAACATGTGGGTCCGTAAGTCCTTCCGAGAGGTTGGTGGTAGGGGAAGGAGGGTACGGTCGATGTGGATGCCTCCCCCACTGGGTTCCGGTCTAAATTGGGTGGCATTTCCCGGCCGTCCAAACTGTTACCTTACACCTTTCTGGTAGGTCGGATCTCAACAACAACAACACTGCAATTGTAATCATTGGGACCTATGATACCGAGAAATTTTTTCTTATAAAATATGAAAAATAAAATGGATTCTGGTATAAGAATGCCAAGTTGAGTCACTATCCAGTTAATTTTTAAAGGCAATTAATTAATAATTGATTACCTGCAATGTTTAAAAACATTTTAAAGACATGTTTTTGATGTAAACAGCATCTATGCCAGCTGGAACCTCCAGCTGAAATCTGAGCATTACGAAAAATGTAAAGACTTTGGACATGAAGAGAAACACTGAACTGTTTAGACCAAATAGGTAGAGTAGATAGAGAATACTTTGCGAGACTAGAAACAGTTTAAAATACCAATTTTTTCCATATGTGCAAAAAAAAAACTTTAAAAGCTGCTTGTATATATATTTACCACGTGTAGCGTTCTCATTAGCTCAGTACACAGCCGAACTTCACAAATTATACAAGTGTAAATTTTCTAATTTGCAAGTAAATTATAGAAACTTGTCCTACTTGAAAAAATAAATGATTGATTTGCTGAGAAATTGTTTTCAAGATGCGCAATAGATGGCGTTGTCTATAGACAACTCCATGGTAGGACTGCACCATCAATTACATATCTGGTAAACGAGTTATCTTTGTAACAAATCAATCATTTGAGTATTTTTCAATAAGATATATTTTTGTATTTTAGTTGCATATAAAAATGTCGTGTTGATATTTTTAACTTCTTAAATCATCTGGATTATCAGTCACCTGATTGGCAATTATTTTTCAAAAATATTTAGTTCATTCAATGAAAAAATAAATGATTGATTTGCTGAGAAATTGTTTTCAAGATGCGCAATAGATGGCGATGTCTATAGACAACTCCATGGTAGGACTGCACCATCAATTACATATCTGGTAAACGAGTTATCTTTGTAACAAATCAATCATTTGAGTATTTTTCAATAAGATATATTTTTGTATTTTAGTTGCATATAAAAATGTCGTGTTGATATTTTTAACTTCTTAAATCATCTGGATTATCAGTCACCTGATTGGCAATTATTTTTCAAAAATATTTAGTTCATTCAATTGTCAAAACCGGATAAAATGGTAAGAGTATGTTCTCTAATACTATTTTAACGCTTTCATTTTGTCATATATTGATCCAATTTCATAGCGATTTTTTATTTAGGTATATATTGATCAAATTTCATATTTTTTATATTCGTTTACAAAGAGAACCGAGGTGTTTTATTCTTCAGATTTGTCTGTGAAGATAATTTGGTAAGCTAGAACAGAGATTCGTATACTTCATTTTAGTAGAATTAAATTAAATATTTTAATAGTGTGTTTTTATTAACAATGTCATTTAGAATACTATAGAAATTTCCTCATAATTGTAAATTTTAAATTCTTTATGTTATTTATATTATATTCATTCTTTATATTAATTCAGTGCGAGAAATAGGAATATTGCTAGTAAATAATCAAATTTCTAATTATGTAGGCCAAATAAATTCGATTATTAAATTTAAAGAACACACATGTGCATCAAATTTAAATTGATTAATTGCTAGAAAACATCAAAAATGAAATTTGTGTTTCCTTTTAAGGCAGGAGGGGCAATCTTGAATGCATTACGGCCAGTAAGGTTTGTTCAATATATAGCATTTCAAAATACAATGTATCTAATTATTTTAATGGTATATAAAATTATATCTGCACATAATAATAGCTTAAATGCATATTTTTTTGTTTATCGCAAAGGACTTTTCTACCACAATTGAGTCCTCATAATTACAAAACCATACTGAACCACAAAATGAAATCCATACGACTTATAGAGTATGAATATAGTAATTAACACAAAAAAATCAAATTTTTGTCTGCACCACCTTTTAAGATATTGTACCTTGATATATGCATTTTATTTTTTAATTTCTGGTAAGTTTAGTGTTAAAATTGCAAAAATGTGTATTAAACCTGGATTTTTTTTCTTGATAAGTTTAAAGATGTCTTCCTCTTACGTGCGAGGAAAAATATGGTTTCTGGTTTTTAGCCCCTTTTGCAGTTATAGTCACTTAAAAGTGGGGATTTTGCAATCCATATTTGCATCTCAAATTTTCAGTATGATTATTATTTTTTAATATTTCAGTTGTATCGTATCGTATCCCTCCCAACTATCTATCATTGCCATAGCTATATCTAGAACCCCCCCCTTTATATATAGATACCGATAATTCCCTGAAACGTGTTAAAAATATTCAATTCCCAGACACTGCGTGGTGGCATATTCGCAACACAAAGTCTGAATTCTAGAAATATGCCGTTTTCCCATCTTCTGGCAGTCAGATAAATAACCATGCTTCTAACGTTCTGTAGGTAGCTTCACCGCTTCCATTGGTCTAAATATTTATAGTTTGTTAAGAAAAATCCTTTTATAAGTTCCTAACTCTTTTAATCACACACTTTGCATGAAACGTAAAGCAATATACTGATCTCAAAAAATATGTCCAACATGTTTTCATAAAACACAAATCTGTTTTCTTTGTAATAATAGAAAAAAAATCTGATGTGGAAAACACATGACTTTCCTTATATAATGCAATGGATTTACTACTTTTACAGTAAAAACATAGGTTTTTCTTCTGATAGATACTTATATTCTTTCCAAGATATTGAATTTTCGTCAATCAGTTGACATTTTCATTGATTTAGCGTCATTTTTATCCATTTGGCGAGATTTTTGTTAATTTGACAACATTTAAGAAAGTCGCCAAGTTGGGGACATTCCGCCATAAATGTCGCCAAAATCTCGCCAAGCGTTATGGACGGAGAAATAAGTTAGTCTTATAGTATATAAATGATTATTGGCGTTCAAATGCAAAAGTATTTCTCAAAGTACCTTTTGTCATAAATGGAACGAGCTTGATCCGAAAGAATGATGTCACCCAATATATCGCATGATATTACGTATAAAAAGTGAACATGTTTCTCAACAGTTAATAGATTTTATTTAATTTATGGGATTTTTGATAAATTTATTTTAAATATGCGCAATATCTCGAGAACGGTTCATGCTAGCGATCTAAAGTTTATGATAATCCATTTCTAATGAAAAATTACATAATAAATGTCTATTTGCATAACTTTATTAAAGGTATTGATTTTTTGATGAATTGTTCAAAATTTCACTTGAAAATTTAGGGGAGTTCTGAATATGCGATTACGGATAAAAACAATAGGTTTCCAGTATTCACGGATTGTGATTTTTGTACGAAATTTCATTCGAATCGTTCCATTCGTTCGTGAGATATCGTTTCCACACACTCACACACACACACACACACACACACACACACACACACACACACACACACACACAACACACACACACACAGACACACAAACACACACACACACATAGAGACATCACCTCAAAATGTTTATTTCGTGATCAGGGATGCATGAAACGTGCTCTCCCGTCGAAAACTCGAATTCGAATTTTCGACCCCGTCACTTTCCTCGTTCACGACCCCACTTTCCTTATGCATTATATATATAAAGAAAGTAAAATGCTTCTCTTATCCCAGTGTCTGAAGTAAATGTGTTTCCATTAACATTTTTGTGCTGGATAAGTATCTGTAGTTAAGTAATACGTTTTTAATAGGGGATATATATTTTATACTTCTTTAGAAGAGTTATTTGAGAACAAATATTATATATATATTACTATAAACATTTCTACATAGGGATAAATGCAGAAAGAAATGGTAATTAGGTTCAGTTCCATTTTAAAGCAATCTATGATAACTTGTAATTTAAAATTTGATTTATTAAACAAGTGTGCAAGGAGCAAATGGAATATCTGAAATGTGCAAAAAGAAAAACTGAATGAACGGTATAATTATTTTCCAGTTATGGCCTTCCTGAATTTAATCTATATTTTACTATAAATGACTCTTAACATGATATGAAAACAAAGTTATGGTAAACACATATTTATACTTACGGGTAAACTATTTATGTTGTAGGAATTGCAACGAAGAGAATTGAGGGAGCGGTCTCTTATTTATTACCGTCCTTCTATGAAAAGCTGATAGCTGAGTCGGCATTTGGATATTTACAATGTTTCACAATGTTAGGAACACTAGTTTGCAACCGGTAAAAGCTGACAAATCACTAAGCCGACTTCTATCCACAGACGATATATCTTAGAGAGGAAAAGGCTTCAGTAATCGAGTTGATAGTCAAAAAGTTGATAATGCGCTCTCTCAGACAAAGGAATCACGTTTTCACTGTAGAAGATGCATGATAATGGAAACGCAGGTATATGTTTTGGGAACAGAGAATTGAATGTAATTACTATTGTAAATTTCCAAACTGGCCATTCATTGCGGCCCTGGGCAACCATCTTAATACTTAAATGAGGCTTGAAAAGTTGAGTAACTTTGCTGTCAACCATAAATTTGCATAATTGTGGCACATTTTAATCTTATTTGTACGAGAATGTGAAGGTTAAAACCAGCCTACCGATGAAATTAAATACCGTAATAAGAGTAAGATTGAGGTGAGGTTTGCAAAATTTTGACTCGTTTATTAGTAATGGGAATACGATGAACAATTTCGAAATTGTTTCAGAAGAATAAAAAAGTAAGCAAAATGAACTCTTACATATAATATTAATATTAAACTCATAAAAGAGTTATATTCAACTCATAAAAGAATAAATTTTCAGTAAGATATTTTGCCATTTTATGCTTTGGCTTCGTTTTTAAATTCTTTTGATTACTGTTATTTTTCTTTGTAAAGCAGTATATTAAAATGCATAATTTATAAAAAGATAAATCTTTAATTTAAGATACAATATGATGAACATCTAAAATATAAAAATATTAAAATATTTATAATAATCGGTAATTACTTAGCACCATGATTATTAAAAGACTAATCGAGAGTTAATTACAGATTACATTTATAATATATCTTTTATTTCCATTCATCACATACTCATTTCAAGAAACATAAATGTAAAGAGTGGATTTTGAAAAGCCTATTGTTATCTTTAAATGGAACACTAAGACATTTTCGCAATACAAATAGCAAACAAAGTATATTTGTGCAGTATTCGAAAAATAAGTTTTCCGTGGGGCTTCCTTGTTCGATAAACATCGCAGGTGAGTACTCTAAATTAATAGATGGCTGTTTGTACTTCATGCTTAAGGACTACTTTTCAGAACAAATCATGTGAATAAATCAGGGATGCCCGAAATTTTTATATTAGCAATAGGTATACTTATTTACTTATCGTTATCTACGGTCTACGTATCGCGGTCTACTTTATATAGCAATATCGCCATCAACATATTTTATAGAGTTATCGCGATCTACTTTAAATAGCGATATCTCCATCTGCATCTTTTATAACGTTACTGCAATCTACTCATATACGGAAAAATAAGAATGTGATTTATAATACCTACATATAAAATTTATTAAACGTATTAGCGGAAACAAAAAGTATACAATAGAAATTTATAATCATATCAGAACAAAATAAAATTTGGAACATAGTAGATAATAACTGCGATATTTTCAATCTTACCTAAATCTTCGAATGTTGTAAGACATGTATTTATTTATTGGAATTAATTAAGGAAATGTTTAAATAAATGTACTCGAGGGACATAAAGATCTACTCAAAATGGCAAGCGATCGACTGTTCAGAAATATTTATTTATACCTACGACTGCTTTGACGGTCGCTAATTTTTCTTGACAATAAATAATCTTACAAAATGTTAGGAAGTGTTATTTGTAAACGAACACTTTTAAAGGAAATTTTCGATCTGTTTTTAATCCTTTTAACAAAGTTAGATGCTAATTTCGAAGAAAAACGTTTAATATCCTTAAGTGGAAACCTAAGACATACTTCTGTAATAACAAAAAAAAAAAAATATTTTCGCAATGTTTGAAAAACAAAATTCTCGGTAAAGCTATTGTTTTCTATAACTAATTTGAGGTAAGTAACATACATTTAATAGAAAATGTTTTTTCTTCTTTTACGAAAGATGTACTCTCAAGAAGCACTGAAATGAGAAAAATGATGAAGCATCCCCGATTTCTTTCAAAGCAAGTGGTAAGAAAGGAAATGAATTATATCCAGTTGGAAAAATACTTTTGAAAAATAATTATGATCACCTTCCGGATAAAGGTTTTGTACATTACACTTATGTTCAGTTGATACAAAAAACAGTAACGACATGGAATTTGTTAACTTCTAACCGTATAATTGAATATATTTACAGTTAATTAGAGTCGATATTAGATATATTTTATTTACAGTTAATTAACCGCGGTTGTCCGGATCGTAAATAAGCGTCCGCTGCGTAAATAATATTTATTCAGAGAACAAACACTAAGTAATTTCCAAGTCACCTCTTTTGAATCAAAATCGTTCCCGTATCTTTTTCCAAATGTGCATCCATGCAAATTGAAAATCGTGGAAGTAATATGCCCTAAATAAACGCATTTTATACATCCTACATAAACTCATTGGATACATGCTAAACAATCGCGAAATGCCTAAAATCGCAAAAAGAAAAAAATCATCAGCTTTGGAAAGATGTCGGATTCTTTGATCTTTGTTAATAAATGCTCATATACCAGTAAACATTACTTGTTTATCGGATTAACGGGAGCAGAGGTATATCAAACCGCAGATAAAGATAACAATGAAATACAAAAAAATCGTAATAAATGCTATCTCATTGAATATTCATCTGAATTTGTCGATGTTTAGCCCAACTTTCATAATGGTAATATAACACCAAATAAAAACGGTAAAACTAAAGGTAAAACTGTTTTAAATTCTCATAGTTAAAAAATTATATCCTCTTCGTTTGGAAACAGCTGTTTTTCCCGTCTGGACAAAATGTCTGCCATTCATTTATTGTGCGCTTTTGGCCATCGATATTATTTAACCTGAAAAGGTTTGCACCAAAAATTGTTCCGGTCCTTGACCGACAATTTTTTAAGGTGCATGTCAAAAGCGATGACGAGTTTAGGAATTGCACCAATTACTTAAAGAAAACTGGTGTTCAATTTAAATCCTATTCTCTTAAAGAAGACCTGCCTATCAAGGTCGTCATCAGAGGGCTTCCTGTGGTGACGGATATAAACTTAATTACAAAAGCTATGGAAGCAATGGGCTTCACGATTCTTAATAATTATAGACTTACTAAGAGAGGGAGCAGACAGCCCCTCCCTCTCTACTACCTCCAGTTAGCACCCGGGACTAACCCGGAAGATCTATTTGAAATCAACATGCTCTTGGGCACGGAAGTGAGACTGGAGCCGTACGCTGGGCGCAAAGGCTTCGCAAGCCAGTGCTATTCATGCAATGGATTCTTCCATAGCAGTTTAGCCTGTAACTTGCCGAAGCGGTGCGTCAAGTGCGCCGGCCCACATGCCGCCAGTGACTGCAAGGCTGATTTTCTGTACTGCTGCAACTGCAGCGGACAGCATGCAGCCAATTGGCGCGGTTGCCCGAAAAACCCGGGCAACTCGTCCCTGACCAAGGGCAACAGGGCCCCCCAGAACAAAACTAAATATAACTTTCGCCCCCCCCCCAGGAACTAACCCTGGGAACCTTAACCGTCCTTACCGGCCCGCTGGCATCAAGCCCAACGTTAGCTTCTCCACCGTCGCTTCTGGCACTTCACAGGATTTAACAACCCCCCCTACCAAAAATTCCGGACAAATTGCTGAGGCTCAGTCGGTCCCAGTAGTCGCCAACCAAAATTCCAAAACTCCTGTTGATAGTAACCCTATCAACTACACCGACTTCCTTTTAACTCTCCTTGCCATGAGAAGCACTCATGACAAGGCTTTATTACTTGCCGCTTTCGAGCGAGCTCTTCCAGCGCTGCGTGAGGCGACCACGCAAATTGATTTAGTTTGGACTATCTACCAGAGCTACAACGCTCTGGCTAGATAAGCTCTCCCCCTCTACCGTTCTTCCTGGCTGTTGCCATGTTCTCTCTTTCGGCATCCCATACCTTGCAGTCTCTCAAAGTCGGCTTCTGGAACGCCAATGGAGTGCGTTCCAAGCTTGACGAGATGCGTGATTATGTTGTAGATGAAAACTTCGATATTTTTATGGTGAATGAGACCCACATCACCCCCCCCACCTCCCCAGGAATCTGTAATTATACAGGTTACTTCTCGTATAGAACGAGAGCTGGGGCGGTGGTGAGGGGTGTCAACGGCGGCACTGCACTCTATGTTAAAAACAACATTCCTCATCATAGGTTAAGTGTCCCGGTCTTCACGAAGCTTGAGGCCACAGCTATTCAAGTCACTATTCCAAATTTGGTCCCGATTGCACTTGCTTCAGTGTATATCCCTCCTGATAATAATACTAGACTACCTTCTTCGGAACTTGAAGCACTTTTAGGACTTAGCAGTAATATTATCATCGCTGGTGACCTAAATTCTCGCCATGTTTCCTGGGGCATAGCTTCGAATGGAAAAGGCAGAGATCTAAAACGATTGGCTCAGTGCGCCAACTTCAGGATCATAGCTCCACCCACTCCCACTCACTTATTTACAGGAAGGAACCCATCCATAATTGATTTGGCTCTTTTTAGAAATATTCCATTCAGTCATACGATCAGAGTCGATAATAAATTGATGTCTGATCACCTTCCTGTAATACTTACCCTTAATATTGATAATATCTCTTTAGACCACCCGGTGGAGCTATATACAAATTGGGACGATTTTCGTCACCTTCTTAATACTAAAAGTACTGCCCCCCCCTCTCAAAATTACCAGCACGGACGATATTGATAATAGCGTCCAAGATTTCAATCACTTACTGATAGAGGCATATGCTGCTGCCTCGAAACCAAATCGTTCACGTGTGAACTATCACTCACTCCCGAGTGATATCAAAGCCAAAATTAGGCAGCGTAACCGTGTGCGGAGAGATTGGCAGCGCAGTAGGTATCCCCCTTTGCAAGCGCAGCTCCGCCACCTTCATAACGAGGTCAAGTCTATGATTCGAACTCACACCCAGCAACGCTGGCGTACTCACCTTGAGGGACTTACACCCACGAATCACAGTCTCTGGCGAACAGCTAAGAACATGAGAACCACGAAAACTTCAATTCCGCCCATTAATGGCTTACATTCTCTCGCCCAGACTGCGGAGGAAAAAGCTAATGCTATTGCAGATAGCTTGGAACTCCAATTCACTCCACACGAAGACCCTAACTTCAGCCATATTTACACAAGCACTTTACACGATTTCCAACAGACCAATCAGAATGCTCTAAACGTACAAGCACCAAACGACCTTGAGTCCATACACTTGGCTGAAGTACACAACACCATACACAGCTTCAAAGCAAAGAAATCACCTGGCTCCAATAAGATCAGCAACAGAATGCTGAAGAACCTCCCTGTTTTTTATGAGTGCTGGCTCACCGTGCTCCTTAATCATATGTTGGAACTTCGATACTTTCCCCAGAGTTGGAAGACTGCTGACGTCATCCCTCTCTTCAAAAATGGTCAAAATCCAAATTCAGCTGATAGCTACAGACCCATCAGCCTTCTATCTAGCCTTTCCAAAATTTTTGAGTTAGTGTTGCTTAGACGTTTGACTAGTTTCTGCAGATCGAAAGACATTTTAATTCCTGAACAGCACGGCTTTCGATCTGATTTTTCCACGCATTCCCAACTCATGCGTGTAGTGGAAACTATTCACAAAAACACTACCAACAAGCAGTATACCAGCATAGTATTTTTTGACATCAGTAAAGCTTTTGATAAAGCATTTATCCCTGGTCTGTTAACCAAGCTGGTCCGACTTGGTATTTCGACACAACTTTTGGCTCTCATCAACTCGTATCTTGCTAAACGTTCTTTCCGCGTACGAGTTGAACATTCCTACTCTTCTCTTCGGCCAATCAGAGCCGGGGTCCCACAGGGCGGAAATCTTAGCCCACTTCTATTTAATTTATATATCAACGATATACCCAAGATCCCTCAAGTACAGCTGGCCATCTTTGCGGATGACACAGCCCTGATTTCTAGAAGCATGTCACCAAATTTCGCTATTAATACACTCCAAAGCTACATAAAGAATAGTCTTGAGCACTGGCTCGTGACCTGGAGAATCAAAATTAATCCGACCAAGAGTGCAGTCGTCATTTTTCGACCGAACTACCGAGAACTTAGACTCAGCAACTTCTCCCTTAAAACTTTCAATGATCCGATCCCCTTTTCACAGTCTGCAAAATATTTGGGCGTCACAATTGACTCCAAATTAATTTTCGCTGATCATATCACTAATAAAATTGCATCTGCTAACAAAACCTTTGTAGCCCTCCTCCCACTTCTCGGTAGAAAGTCTCACTTGTCCCTTTATAATAAACTGCTCATCTACAAACAAATCATTGCACCTGCGTTTTTGTATGCTTGTCCTGTCTGGGGCTCGGCTGCAAAAACGCACATTGAGAAATTGCAAGTGTTTCAAAATAAAGTCTTGCGCTGTATTGTAAATTCGCCCTGGTTTGTCCAGAACGAGGTGATTCATCATGACCTTAAAGTCCCACACGTTGCTGGGCACATTCGGAAAACTTCTCTAAATTTTTTCAGGAAGAATGCTAGCAAACCCTGCCTGAGTGGTGTCGATAGTAGCTACGACACTTCCACGACTTCCTATCTTGGGAAAAGACGGCCTAGACACCTTCTCACCGGGCCTGCGGTGCCTCCGTGGAAGCGCCCCAGATATTCTGCGCCCCAGGCAGGCGTTTCCTAACCTCGATCGCCGGCCGACGTTGAAGTCGCACTATTTCACTCCGGAGCTGCCTCGGCAGACCCGGAATGAAATGGAGCGTTCTGATTCGTCCTCCCCGGCGTACTCACAATCCCCTTGATTTGCTTTGCCCGCGCCTTTGATGCCACTTTTCGAGTTAGATATACTAACTCAGGTTAGACTTTGTAGATAAACTTAATTGTACTTTCTTAATGTTTAATATTTTAATATTCTAAACTGTAAATTTAATGTATTGTGTGCCTGATAATGGCCTTCTTTTTTCACAACTTAAGAGACGGAACTTGTAAATAAAACTTAAACTTAACTGTAATAACCTTATAACTGTACTTTAATTTATCTCTTGCTACTGCAAATCATTTATAATATATTAGTACTAAATTAATTCATACTTTGACTTGATTAAGAATAACTTTAAATATAATTCTACTGCACTGTAACTTAAATTGCAAAACTTATGCTATACTTCAGCGTGCATTTCTATTGGTCACCAGCCCTTGGCCCCGCCCCCCTTTTTCTCTTGCAGCCACTGCAGCTCAGTACGTATACAGCCACTCCAAGATGCAGGCGACAACTAACATCAGTCGCCACTGGACTCGTCAAAGCACCCATCTAATGCTGAGTGCATATTGCTAATGTTCCATCATCACAAATCACTCACAGTGGACATTAATATTTTCGATGTGGGCGTAAGGGACCTTCGGTCCCATGGCAGCCCGGAATGAAGCGTCTTGGCTTGGCTATTGTGCGCTTTTTTTCTTTTGAATTTAGAAAATGTCTGGTCGAAATAGAGGAAAATGGACGATATTTAACTTTAAAATTTTACACTAACTTGAATTTTATTAAAATCTTGAGAGCGTTCATTTTACTAAAATGTTTCCCGTAAATGGAATACAATTTACTGGAAATATTTAAATTGCGAATAATTTTATAATTTAATTTTATAATTTATTTCAGAATTTTGACACTATGTCGTTAATTGTATTTTAATAGTCATTCCAATTTAAGTATTGGGATACGTGTTTTACTATTTTAATCAAATAAAATAAACAATTACACTTTTTGCACACTTACAAAGATATATATATATATATATATATATATATATATATATATATATATAATATACTAAACTAATTGAGTGTTAGGGTAATATATCAAAATTATTTGCCACATCCACAATGGCCAGGATCTTGATTTTAGTGTTATTCTATACGTCACAGGTTTGAAAGCATGGAAATAATATAAAATTCCCAAAATTCAAATTAGGTGTGACGGTGCAAAGGAATATTTAAAAAACCCTCAAAGATACTTTTCTGAATTACCGACCAATTCCACCTCCAGCTAGAATATTGGATTTGGTCTAATTTGATCCGGCTCAGCTAAATTGATCCGTTTCAGCATTCAACAAAAATTTTTAATATTTTAAAAATCCAAATTAAGGGTGACAATGCAAGGAGGCTACACCAATGCGTATGCTAAAATCCCTTAGATAATTACGCAGCGCATTTCAATAAATTTTAAAACCGTAAAGACCTCTATGTAGTTTCATATATATTATTTGCACTTGAATCCCGTGAATCGTTATCCATGAAGCTGTATATTATCATTCTTGCTGGCCATCGAATATAAATTACGTACCACGACTGACCCCGTCATGTAAGCTATTGATAAAAATCTTAGAATCAAGTTGCAAGGAATAACAATTTCGGTTCTCGAATTCTTATTTGTCAAGAAGTGTCTTCCCAGGTAAGTGTCTTCCCAACCGTGCAGATTGCGAACGACAGGTGGAGCTGGAAACCAGATTCAACAGATGCAAAGTGCGAAGCACAAGTTGGTGTGTGTCTGCAGCAGACGGTAGAAAATGTGGACCATGTACATTCTGATTTATTATTTGCAAATTACGTTAATGGGTGATAAATTAATGATTTTCTATAGTTTTAAGAATAAACTTGTTGTTTAACAAAAGATGCCTGCTTGTTCATTCCGCTACCTTTACAATGGCGACCGAACAAATCAACCCTGTAGGTTAGTGCAAAGACGTCGGAGGTCAGAATGTGATCTTAGTACGACTAGTACGGATTCAGTGAACTCTAGAAGATTGGGAGCCAATTTCAAATTGAGAGGATAACGATCATGCGGGATACTAACCTAGGTAAACAACGTAGTAGCAAGAGGCTAACCTGATGTAAAACAAGCGGGAGGTGGTCAGTCAGATTGTCAGTTGCCATCCAATCTGACATTAGAGGGTAGAGGGTAGAGAATGAAGATTTAATTTCGGCGATAATAGCTTGCAATTTCGTCCCAGTAGCTCAACGGAATAGCGCCGGCTGGCCAGTTCGAAGATCCAGGGTGCGAGTCCCGTTGGGGATAGCAAGGCTCCTTGCAAGGTGAAAGCCTTAGTTTGACAGTTGATGCAATGATGCAATATCATTAAGAAATATATAGGATTTAACTTTCATCTACATCTACTTCGATCCCTTTAGAATGATCAACAGTTTGTAAATACACTTTTCAAAATGATCGAGCACTTCCACAGAATCTAGATTTTAATTCCATTATTAGATCCGCAGTAGTTTCCAGATCAACAAAAAGAAAAAAAAATCAAAAATGTCGAATATTCGAAAAAGGGATTTAAAAAATATATTGATATTCTGAACTTTAATTATATTTGCAGATGGCGCGTTTAGTAACTACTGGTTAATTAGAAAGCCCGAATTGTGGTAAAATAGCTAGTTGTATATATTCTGTTAAAAACTGTTGATGGTCACGTGATTGTTGTTAAACTAGTAGACGTCATCCGCAATCCTACTTAATGAGTATTATATCATCCATATTATAAGAGTGATTTGACATGATTTTACCAATATTTTTAATCAGTAATTAAATTGATTTTTTATGCGAGTTTTAAAATCTATATCTGAGGGCTAAAGAGGATTTAATACTTTATTAAAATCACGGGGATATTATTTAATAAAATATCTGGTTAAGTCCAAGTAAGTATCTTCGTACAGATTCACTTCAACCTTGATTGAATGAAACACGCAAATATTCTACAAACTGAATAATCTTTTTTTTCCTATTGACTCTTAAATTTAATTGCAGACCTATCAAAAGTCGCAGTTAGTCTAAGCAAGCGAAGTAACTTTGGCGAATCGAAATTTCTAAAACTAATTAGCAATTGAGGTTTTATAATGTTTGAAAGTTGTAATATCAAATGAACCTTTCTCAGTCGAATGAAATACTATTTCTTAACATGATTTTAAACTATTTTTAAATACATAAACATTTTATAAAGTAGAAGTTGTTGATGATTTTTTGATTTCCAATAAATATTTAATAACATTGAGTAAAACGGAAAGTTATTTTCTAGGCAATGATAGAAAAATATAATATTTGCGCAATGTTTCAGAAGAAGAACTTCCATTAGCGCTTTTGTGCTGGATAAATAACGGCAAGTAAAGTAATAAACATTTAATAGAGAAAGTTATTTCTATTTTTTTTCTGCTGAAGGAGTACTTTCTACAAGAACTAAAAGAAGTGAAATGATGAACAGTTCTTGCTACATATCACGAGTTAAGCGAAAAGGAACTGAAAACAAACGACTTTTAAATCAGAACTAAACCGTTCTCGTTTCTACATTTTTTGCAAGAGTGAAATATATTTCTCGTACATTTATTACTTTTTTTAATAAAAAAACGAATATTGGAGAATCTTCGAATTCAACATGTACTACTCTTGTATCCTCCCCCTTTCCGGAATCTACAATATCATTCTAAATTCAATGTGAAAACCTCTTTTGATGCATTTGTTTTGGCAAAAATAGTGAATTTTGATTTCGCATTAAAATTCTAATAATATTTTTTTTCAAAATAGAGAACTCACCAGAAAGTGTTATTCATGCAAAAAAGTACATTTCAAGCGCTTTAGGAAGTTGATGAAACTGTCTAGAGGGTAGCATCCTTGGCGCCTGAATACATGCAATTAAAATGAAATGCTTTCTGAAATCTTTCTGTATTGCAATTAAACTTGTGTGGCAATTACTCTTACTTTGGGGTGTCGCTTGAGCGCCTTTACGCCATTTTGTAAAACGAAGCAAAATGTATATTTGCATCAGCTGGCGGAGGAAATGTAAAGATGTTAGGATGCGTGTGTCTGATTGGGCAAGATTCCAGATGTGTTTTACCCGTTAATGTCTATGGAAATGTCTTAATTAGTTATTGTAAAATATCTTGCCATGACATCGGAAGACTTCCAAGTTTTAGAGCTGTATTTATACATCTAAAATGTTTCCCACAAGCGAAACGCTTTCAGAAAAAATTGAAATTTTTTTCGTATGAATATTATCAAGTGTACTAAGCTTATCATATCGAAAAATATGCATTGTCACTTGGAACAAAAAATATTTTGAAAATTATGTGGATTTCACCTACTTTAAAACGTCACTGTGCGAGTCTTCTTGTATCTCATCCGTTTGGTTCAACATGGCGACGTATCTAAACCTCAACCAGCCAAATGGCATTCTCTCAAAGCAGAATCAACTCACCGAAGAAAAATTTTTAGTCAGAAATGCAAAGTTGGAAATGAAAATTCATAATGAAAATCCCTACTTCCTCTGGAATTCGGTGCAGAATCCATATCACTCACCTTCTAGGCTCTTTATATCAAATTTTGAAAAATTGATGGTTCAGGGAAATTTTTTTATCAGATGTGAATAAATTTGGATTTGGGCATCTTTTGTGATCCCTCTTACCTCTTCCAAAATTTAGTGCTATATTCATATCAGTCAGCATAAAAGTCCTAATTATGGCCAATCTTGGATAACATATGTTTCAAGTGAAGTGAAAAGTTCAAGTTTCAGGTCAAGTGAAGTGAAAATTGTTTAACTGGAAACTGAAAAATAAGTGGAATTTGAAATCCTTACTGCTTCCGATGTTGACATTCTTGAGGAATAAATTATTTTAAAGACACTATATTGAACCGGAAGTGAAAAAAATTGAATTGGAAATATTTATTGAACTACTACTTTCCTGTAAAACTTCTATGTATAACTAATCTTGATAAATATATATTTCAAATATAAAGATAGTTGTTGAATTCATATCCATCACTTTTTTATATTCTATCTACAGGCAATCCCGATAAACATATATTTCAAGGACTTTTGTAAACCGGAAGTGAAAAAAAACAGAGGAAATTTTAGTCAACAATTCTCTAGGACTTGAGGCTTAATTCATATCAGTTACCACCTAAGCTCTATGTATAGCTAATCTTGATAAATAGATATTTCAAATTTAATGGTAATTGTTCAACTGGAAAGGAAATGAGAACAGCGAATAAAAATCATTAATACCCCATTTTTCTCCAGAATTTAGTTCATTATTTAAATCAGCCACCATGTGTGGTTGATCTATACTAGTCTTTTAGGAAGTAGATGTTCTAAGGAAAATTTTTTGGAGAAACAATTTTAAGGGAACATATTCTTAAAAACAATTTCAAAGAAAAATTTCGAAAAAGAAGCATAAATCAGATCGACGGCGACACTCCGATATGATTTCGAAAAGAGATTATATGATCCCCTTTAATAAGAAGAATCTGCTCCAGAAACTCAGATTAAAGCATCTACTGGCCAATGCCAATGATTAAAGCAGAATTATAATGTGGCCTTAATAACAATTATCAGAAGTCCAGGGGACTGATATAAAAAAGATAGCCGTTGATGTGGGCAACAACGACTACAAATAACTGCAACCATATCATCAAAGACACACCTTTACCGTCTCTGGGGGTATTATTTTCAAATTATTATTTGACTCTAATGGCATTTAATATTACCACCTGGTTTGCTTTTGCACCAAAAGCTCCAGCTTAATAATTCTATGATTTGGGGGGGGGGGGGGGTGCGTCGCTTTTTAAATTGAACACCATACGATCCGCAGAATGGACAGTGATAACTTTACAATAGTATACACTCAACTGATTTTCTAGATATAGTGAAAATATGACAAAAGAAAATAGTTTGTACATATTTTCTTAAAATCAAAAAATATGCAACAATCTTGAATATAAGATCCAGAAAACAGTATTTCAGAATATATATATATAGTTTTCTTTTTCTATAGAACACTTATTTTTGAAACAAAAAGCCAGAAGTTGATTTCGTAATAGCCTATTTTTTTCGAGTGAAATCTGGAGATGGTCTTGAGTAAAAAACGCTTTCTTTACGCAATGTTTGAAAAATAATGTTTCCATTATGGCTCTTGTGTTGGTTACACAGCGGTAGGTTGACACTCTCAAGGGAATAGAACATTTTCATTTGTTGCTGAGAGTGTAATTTATAAAAGCCACCAAAACATATGCATTGAAAAATACTGTTTTTTTTAATTCATCATAGATCAAGTAGAAAGTGTACAAAAGTAAATTTAATTTTGTTTCATTTTTAATCACATTAATAAATATAAACTGCAATTACATAATCATTTATATGGAAATTCGGGTAATGGAATGGTATATTAATTAGAATCCAATAATAATGTTTCATATATATTAACTCCAGTCTTATATGTATATACAGTGTTTCAAGGAAAAATCCCGAATCAAGCAGATATTTTGAGAAGCATTAGAGTTATCGATTTTGTTATAATATATGTGTAAGAGCGGGGGCTATTGCTATAGTGTCGAGCGATTTTTGTTTGAAATTCAAAATCCCTATATATGAGAATTTGCCTTTTAAGACCTGAGGTAGTGTACAAAATTTGATCGTGATATAATATCCTCTTTTAATGCCGATATGACCAGCAAGCTTTATTCATGCTGTTGCGTAATAAATTACACACGCTCTCTCAAAAAATTAAATCTTATGTAGGCAGCATATGACTTTCCCAACGCAATGCAAATACTTTATTTTTTCCAATGCGAAATATCAATGGACAAGATCCGCTGTCCAATGATTTTAACGTTGAAAAGTATACTGAGATTGAGCTCTTTTCTGGATGACAACATATAATATTATTTTGAAGTAACCAATTACATGTAATTCGGACAAATGTAACATGAAACATGGAAATATTGCTAACACCTGTTGAGCATTTTAAAAAATTGTTTTATATTAAAATAAGTCAATAATAATTCACCAATTTGGCGTGCTTTTCATAATTATGCGTATATTTACTAATTTACTGTGTGTATATTTACTAATTTTCATCAATTAGGAACCATTATAAAAGTCGCGAAGATAGAGCTATTTCGCCAAATTTGTCGCCTAGTGTTACATATTTCATGATACATATTTTTCTTCATTCTTATGTACATTCTCTGATATATTTGTTTCAAAAGCGTGCAATACGTTTCAAACAGACTCAACTTCATATTATATTTATTCACTAATTCATTAAATTGGGTTTAATTCTAGAAAATAACACGCATAAATATTTAAATTGCACTGTGCAATTCTAATTCAATTTGCATTCAATTTTATTTCAATTTTCGTTTTCATTTAATTATATTTCAATTAATTATATTAGTTTCAATTAATTAGATCGTTTTCTTAAATAGTATTTGAAGTTTAAATCACCACCTAAACTCTCTCAACATTTCATCATTTAATAATAGTCACAGAGGAATCATTTCAGCAATTTCGGCTTAATTATTTTTCAATTAATCATTGCTCTTATTATATCCATCCAGGATTCCACCTTGTTCTACACAGTATATTTTTTAGATGTTTGTTGACATGCGCGATTATAATGGGAATTCTTTCTTTGAACATGATTTGGGCGTGTTGACATACAGACGACTTATACTTACGGTCTCATTAAGGCCAAGTTTCAGCCTAATGGAACGCCATCATCTTTCCTGATTTCTCTATTAAACGGTTTACATTTCAGAATAAAAAATGGCTTGAAACATGTTTTGCGTAAATAATTTTGAGCAGGCGTGCAATTAAATTTTCAGAATACATTTTGCAAATATTTAATAATGGAGGAGATTAGATTACATCAATCAAGTTGCTTGGTTAATATTTATTTCTTAATTAATAAATATTTTAAACACTTTACATGAATGAATATAGTTTTAACATTATACAATAATTAATATTTTTAACACGTTACAACATAGTTGAAAAGCGTTTATGACTTTAGTCATTCTGCCTGTCTGTCTGTCCGTTCGCGCATTATCTGTCCTAAAAATAACTTTATCAAAATGAAATTTTAGTAAGTTGGTGAGATAGTTTGTGGGGAATATGGAAATGGAAATGTATAATATCACCCGATTAATTTTGGACCCGGATTGAAAAAATGAAATACATTGAATCCTATGCGACCAAATTCGACAAACATTTTTAATGCGAAGTTCATATTCACAACTAGCTTCGAAAATTTTAAGAAATATTCAAATTATCTCTTATAATATATAAAACCAATTTCAGCAAAATTAGTTCGGTAGTTTTTTAAATAAAAATTAAAATAATAATTTCACCCATATAATAATGAGGTCACGTGCCCCACGTCAAAATAAAGTATGACATCCATTTTCTTTTCCAGAGTAAAAGTAGTGATTTATTTTTACGTATTTTCTGTGCATCTATATTCTGCGCCAACGCATTTACAATATATTTGAGTTTAAATGATCATCAAACTTTGTTTATTTCTACTACGAAACCTAACTTTAATGAATGCAGAATCTGAACAAGTGATTGCAAGATGAGTTGGATAAGAAATGCTGAATTTTTGTAAAGAAAACTTATTTTACTCTGGACTCTGAAATAAAAGTGTGTGAATGAAGTATTCTCTTCTTTTACATAGAGAGCCATGCGATTTAGATTTCGATGACGTAATTTGAATCAAGTTCATTTTTTTCGATGAAGTTATAAGTTTTAAGTTTTCAAGTAAAATAAATTATTGTAGTTCTATGAGAATTAAAAACGTATAGTCTCTGAATGTATTGCATTTTAGAGATGATTAAATAAAATTGTATTTCAGTTGGAAAATGTTTTATAATCAATGTTTTTTGCATGATTGATCCTTCTTGTTTTTCAATGATATTGCATGGATCACTAGGGGTCGTGGGCTAACTCGTAGGACACAAGAATGAATCTAAATTTATGGATAACTATTGTTTTAATTTAAAGCACTGAAATAAACAGATACAATATACAGTAGTATATTGTCAAAAGTCACTCTCTGCTATAAGAAACTCACTTGTTGATATAAGAAACTCACTTGCTGTTATATGAAACTCGATTATTGTAATTGATCCAGCAAATAGAGTTATTGCCTAGCTACTTTACCCGCTCATTAGCTAGAGACAACAGTCATAGCGATTTAATGAGTGAAGTTTCCCTATATCATCGACCTTTGTATTGTGTAATATATCGATAGCTATCTTACAAAATCACTAAACAACTGTCATGTTCAATAAGATAGTAATTAATAGGTCATCTAATTAAAAAATATCCTATATTGTTCTCAAAACACTTGCGTAACTAACAATTCACTATAGCTCGTATCACGTCAACTACTACTAACTGAGCGATGACTCCTTTCATATATTCGATGCTTTTCCTTTATATACTTTTATATAAATTTCTTGAAAGAGTTCGTACCTACAAGAATATTCGATATTTCAAGAAAATTATTGTATATTCGAAAATTCGTCAAAAGTCACCAAGTGGGGTATAAATCGTCAAATCTGATAACCTGGACACACATATTGCTTCAAAAGATGTAAAATGAATTTTATATAATATATATTTTGTTAAAAGTACCTTTCATAGCTTTTGTTGTAGGTAATATATTTTCTCTAAAAAATCTTCAATTATAACGACTATAATATCGTAATGGAATATTGAAACATATAACACAACTTATATTACAGACCTCATGATATACAACGGAAAAAAAGCGTTCCACTATTAGACCCAATAAATTTATTGACACATCTAATCAAATGTTCAAACATCTCAACATAGTCCTTTACTATCTTAGAAATATTTTGGGGAATGTAAAAATGTCTATTGCTGTCATAAAATCCAAACGATTTTGCCAGAAATATTTGAAAACATTCTTCGAAATTCATTGAAATCTGTTTTATTTACTAACAACTTTTCAACCTCTGAACTATAAAACCCTATATAAGAGAAGTGCATGAATTGCTCAATTTCTATGTGTAGATATATTTTTACTTTAGATACATGGTCTAAAATATTTATAACACGATTGTAGGTATTATCTAAATGCAATCTTACAGTTTTACATTGCTCTGAGCTATAATTATATTTGTATAAAGGCAATTATATAGATAATTTTTGGAAATTGGCAAGCTGCAGTTTACTTCTAGCCTTACTTAGTAGCGGTCCTGTAAGTTACATACAGTATATATTTCTCTGAAAAAAATTATTAAAGTTTAGTATGGCTATCTTTTGTGGAGGCAAATAGAAAAGGTTAAATATTAAAACTACTTAGTGATTTAACGAGGTATTTAGCGATTAAAATAATATCATATGGCGACTCATCACAGCTAAAAAGTCTTTGGAATGTTTAAGATCGTTCTTTCCGTGAATGCCTCTTCTTCTTCTTCTTCGACCCAGACCGTCCGACCTACCAGAAAGGTGTAAGGTATCTGTTTGGACGGCCGGGAAGTGCCACCCAATTTAGACCGGAACCCAGTGGGGGAGGCATCCACTGGGACCGTACCCTCCGTGAATGCCTCTGTAAAAACTCTACTTACTGCTATAAGAAACTCATTTGCTGCAGTAAGAAACTTACTTTCTGCTATAAGAAACTCGCTGCTATAAGGATCTCACTTGCTGCTATAAAAAACTCGCTGATATAAGAAACTCGCTGCTATAAGAAACTCTCTGCTATAAGAAACTCTCTGCTATAAGAAACTCACTTGCTGCTATAAAAAACTCGCTGATATAAGAAACTATCTGCTATAAGAAACTCTCTGCTATAAGAAACTCACTTGCTGCTATATGAAACTCGATTATTATAATTGATCCAGCAAATAGAGTTATTGCCTAGCTACTTTACCCGCTCATTAGCTAGAGACAACAGTCATAGCGATTTAATGAGTGAAGTTTCCCTATATCATCGACCTTTGTATTGTGTTTTTAAATCGAATCCTTTAATTCACGATTTTTATGAAAATCATATAATATTTATATATGAGAAAGTAAATTACTGTTGTTCTGTGGATAACCAGATAATCAACATTGTATTTTCTATAATGCCCTCAGACCCTCAAAGACCTACCTACCAGGGATGTTAAATGTTCTTTTCCGGCATAAAATCTTTTAGATTGGCTGAAAACTCTTAAAGTATGTTTTCAAAGCTGAAGATACGACTTCTGTAACTCGCCGTGATAACTACTTTTGGATCATAAAACATGATTTAGAGACGCTATCCAAATTGAACTTTGATTTTTATTTTTATTTTTATCCCTTTTTTGTCTGCAAGAGCATTGGTTTGTTTTGAAACTATTTTCACATTTCTAGGTAATAGAGTGCAGTGTAAAATAGGATTGATAAGAGATAAATGGTTATTGCTAGGATGAGTAAAATTAATTGTGTTTCTATAAATGCAAGGTTAACCACTTTAGGTCATTTGATGAGTTAATTTTTATATCGAAACATATTATGGTTAATTTATGCATTTATTGTTTGTTTTATGTCGTATGTATATAATTTTAATTTTTAATTTTAGTTCGCTCATTACACATTAAATGTAAAAAAAAAATAGTTGTCAGAAGTACGAAAATTATAAATTTTATTAATTATTTGAAAAAATGATATTCTTGATTGTTATTTTTTAACCTTAAATAAAGTAAAGGACTACTTATTGGTAAAACATCATTGTGGTCAGTTGTTATCTCTCCAAGGATACGTTTGATGTTTTATGAATATTGAAGCATATACAGGCTTCTAGACTCTAGACCTTTTACTAGAGTTTTCAATAAGGCAAAAGAGTTGGATATCAAAGAGATAGCAACGATAAATTAAGCTTTAGAGACAGTAGAATGTAGCTGGAATGCCTGTTTCCCTGTGTTGCCATATCCTTCCAGTGGAAATATCAACTCTGAAATGATGCTATTAAAATACTTGTTGAAAATTATAATAATTTTTGACATTTGGGACCATCCTGTCTCACAAAAGAGTGGGAACTTAAAAACATATTTTCTTCTCAACACTGCTTCCCTGAAGAACCTTCTGACCATTGACAAGATCCAAGGTAACAATGCTTCATATCATCTTTGAGGAAAATATTTAAAAACAGACTCTAATTCACCGGAATTTTTATCTTGAATCCCATAGATAAATACCAGCAGATAAATTGCAAGATAATATAATAATCGATAAGTACAATGTAAAATATTAACAAAAATTCTGATAATAAGAATATATACAATACAAATAATAATTGTCATAAAATTAAATTTGAGCAAACTATGTCTCTTCATTTTTCAAAGTTAAATATTTCAATGTACATATGTATATTAATCATTTTAGTTACAGATTAGCAACCGGTTGACATACATTGGTACATGTAACAATGTACATTGTAAGCAATACAATAACATACATATAAATAATATAATATTAATATGATAAATTACACCACACGTTTGTGGACTTTTCAATATATATGCGACACTATTATTCAATTATTTATTGATACATTTTCTTTGCATTTCCTGCAAGCTTTTGTCTTTTGTTATACTCCATGATCTGTACAAGTTTGAATGAATTCGAATAATTACTTTTGTTTTATCCGGTTTTTCTACTTCGCTTCTTAACATTGGACATTTATTTTTCTTTGGCATCGAAAATATTTTCTTTCCAAATTAAAAAGGGGATAGTTATCAATCAATGAGGGATAATAACTACCAATCTTAAATAATTTCATTTCAACACGTATTTCGATCAGTCTGTGGTTTAAATAATGCAATAGAGACTGCCTAAATATATACAAATAGCTTTAATTAGTTATAACTTTAGAATACAAAGAAATATACCTTATAAACTAAATGCATAAGCATTTAATAATATCATAAAGTTTTCCTGTTATTTTCCATTTTCGTAAAACAGAAACATTTCAGACGGTTACATAGAAAAATATCTTAGATGAATTTATTATCAAGCAACTTGGATTCATGCGCATCACACTATATTCTTAGCATCGGAAAAAAAAAATCTGACACTGATTCACAATATATACAGAAACTGTAAAATGTGCTAGATATTTTTTTTTCATATTAAAAGTGTGGTGTACAAAAATAAGAAAACTTATCAAGCCACTTTAAACATTGATTACTTCGTTGATTGCAATTAATACCGCACCTTTGAGAATTAAAAATTAAAGTTTACTTAGTTGCTTTGATCATTTAATAATACCGCTTTAACCATCATTTGAGAATTATGCAACAGCACATTAAATTGAATTATCGAAACATCGCCGTAAAATCGTACATCGTAGAACGTTATTACACATTGCGATGTACGCGGCTGATACCCCTCCATTTTTATCTTTAGTGCAATTTCTGTAAAAGAATATTAATTAGCATAATATTATTCAATTAAATGCACCATTGTTAACATTACAAATGCAATCATTTATTAACAACTTAACATTACTTATTAAATTCATTGCACAATTTGTATAATTTATTTGCGGAAGAGCGAGCAAAATGTGAGAGATTTGTGCGAGACTAGATCACTATTTGTTATCGATATAATCTAAGACTTGCTACCATATTTAATAAGCACATACCTGACCGCAACGCTAGCACCCTTGTATATTGATTGTACTGGTTTTGCTCATTTTTTTTAAGTCTCCTTGTACTCTGACTGTCGTAGAATTGCATATTAGGCCAATTTTTGTGGACTACCTCCGGACTACGCTGGGACACACACTCTTAACTAGATCATCATGGCATTCTGATCACTGGCTGTACATGTGGCTCTGCGGCACTATAGCTCTGCAGCTCTTAATTCAACCTCCTCCACTGTTCTCTCATTCTATATTCGTATCAGAATATCTAATGGGACTCTCTCACTTCTCGTAGGAGTTGTATATTTTCATCTCTTGGTTGCCGCCTCTTTTTTGTCTGAGGTCTGACACACAATGTTTGCTCCGGCCACACATTAAGCTGCCATAAGCCCTAGAGTTGGTCGTGCGGTCTGGGTCTTCGTCACATTTTTTGCTGTTACTTTACACCTTTCTGGTAGGTCGGACAGTCTGGGTCTCAACAACAAGAACACTTTTTATGCTCTGATTGCTCGACTTTGGGCACTACGCCAAGACATATTCCATAATTGGTTATTAATTTTAACCACTTCCATGGCTACACCTCAATCTGTAGGTTTATGACCTCTCGCGTCAAAGTGTTGTAAAAACTGTTGTCATTTCGTCTGAGGCATTGTGTGCTGTTGCAGCAAACCATAAATATTGAACATAAAACTGCCTCAACTAAATGTGGTGTGAACTCAATTCCTGCACTTATTTTGGTCTCACAAAATCAAACTACATTTATCTGAATAGGGAATCCAAACAAGGTGTCATGATTTATACCTAATTAAGGTAATTCTTACCCAATTTCAGCCAAGCAAGGGTTAGGTATGGGTTACCTTATTTTAATTCAGAGAAGTAATATCGGCGGGCGTCCAAAAGCCCTTTATTATTGAATCACTGTATTTTAGTTCTGGTAACAATTGTATAGCAATATATATTTCGTTAATTATAATTAGTCAGATATTGCACGGAATTACCCAGTAGTTAGCTAGCTGGGATTACAATCGGACGATCCTAGTTCGATTCCCGGTTGTGCCTAATCAGTCACCGTGTTCGCAGGGGCCGTAAGTCGTGAGAGGTTCGTAGTAGGGGATGGAGGGTAGGTCCCTGTGGATACATCCCCCACTCGGTTTCGGTCTAAATTGTGTGGCACTTCCCGTCAGTCCAATCAGATTCCTTACACCTTCAGGTAGGTTGACACTCTGTTCGAAGTAGAAATATTGTTTAGCTATTGAGTAGGATAACCAGTGGTTAACGCCCGAAAATTGCAATCGGCGGTCCTGAGTTTTATTTCAGGCTTGCCCAATCCCTTATTTGCACAAAGCATGACCACATTAGATCTCTGGGTTCTGTAGGCCTTGTAAAATATAGTCAATAGAGGAAAAATTGGATGATTCTTTGAATATCGCGCCCACTGGATTCCAGTTTACAATTTTGGGCATTATGCTGGTCATCTAAATAGATATCGTACACCTTCGAATAGGTCGCATGGTCTGGTTCTAAAGAAAAAAAAATGTCTGATATAGAAAGAAATTAATTTCGTCATATCAAATCGTAACATCCTATAATAACCTCAATAAATATGCTGGAATTATAAGATGAAAGAATATCAATTGTCTTAGCTATTAAAGTTTGAAATTGGTTATTCATACGATCTCACTTTGAGCAAAGTGCCTTTTTACATCTTGTAAAAGCTAAAGTGTTTCATCAATTACATTAAAATTGGACAAATATGTATTTTAACGTTGAACTTAATATCATGTGTTTAAATAGCAGGCAATATTTTTAGCAACGGTTTTCGTAACGTTCTGACCTCAAATCCCGTAGAAAGTTTAATCAAGGTTTCATTTGAAACAGTTGCGTTCTTTACGACCTGTGACTACTTTGGGGAATAATAAAATGTCTATGAGAGCCATAAAACCTTATAGCTTCAATGATAAATTTGAAAACCTTTCAGAAACCCATAGAATCTTATACTTTTATATACTAAATTTTATACAATATATATATATATACATCATGCATCATATACTTACACGAAAAAAATGACATTTCTCAATTAATTGCCACAATACTGTATATACGTCATGCTGTTATACCAAAATTCTGTCTATAAATATACATTCTGAAATTTGACAATTTTATCAAGATTACTTGAATAATTTAAAAAGTCATCGACAAGATTGAAAACTAATTTCTGTATTTAGGAATTAAATCGTTTCAAAGCTATGTTACTTTAATTTGCTTATACAAAGTTTACATTATTTTATAAGTAACTTATAAAAGAACTTAAAGCATTTGAATCTATAGCGTTTGTTTTCACGCTTATATTAGATCAAAATCTTGTATTTTAAAACTACGTATATTAATTTTAGGTAAATACTATACAATTTATTGTTCTATTTAAAAGCGATTGGGGATTTAGTATGTCATTGAAAAATACTCTGTGTCCAAAATTATCTTTAGCTACCTGTCATAAGGTAAAATTGTCCTTATCAAAAATTACCAGTATAGGACTTACCTATGATGCCGCCACTAAGGGTGGAGCATGGAAGCTCCCGGTTCTCAAGCTTGGAATACGAACACACAAAAACATAAAGAAATACACATGCTTAATTGCTCAATTTATTTTAATATTTTACTTAATAGATATCTATTGTATCTGGAGTAACTATGCTATAATTAAATCAATTATTAAAAGACACATATTACTGACAATATTACATTAATATATATATATATTTACACACATAATAACTTTGACTTAAATTTCTTAAAAACAGTTTCCTTTAAACAATCGATAAAGAATAGTTCTTATAGTTCAATATTACGAACTCGTTCATATGGTCTACTCATACGAACTGGTAGTCAATTAATTTAATAATCGTTAAAGGTGTGCCTTCCGTGCTAATAGTGACAATTGAAAGTTGGTTACCTTTTCTCTTTGTGTTACGTGCATATTCGTGCTATTTCAATGATGTAGGAAAACCGTTACACATCTAACTGCACTCGCTACCATTTTGTTGCTCACATTCTATAGACACTTTTCACAAACCCAAGAAAACATGATGCTGACTCGTTCGAACGTTTTAAGTCCACTCACAAAACTTCAGGTGCGTCTAGGACGCTGTCGAAATTGCATCTCCTGGAAAGTTCTAGAACATTCTCTCAAACCTTTTTCTTTTCACATTGTAGTGTCGTTGTTGATTCGTTGAAGTGAAGAAGGGGATGCGCTGCTTATTTATGTTTGTATTGCCATTGGCTCCCTCCGCAGCATTTAAATAGCTCATTAGCTAGGTTGGCATCCGCAATTGGAATTGGAAAATGGCTAGGTTGGCATCCGTAATTGGGGTGTAACATGTAATACAAATATTGTGTTACACTTTCCGATTCGATAAACACCAAAATCAAATTTTGTATTGCAGAAGTTTGCAGAAAAACATATTTAGTGCAAAGCTCTAGCGCGACTTATTTTTACAGCTCGTGAAATAGAAAATAATTTAAATGGCCAAAAGTTTGAAAACTGTCAATTTACTTTCATATTCAGTCTCGTTTGAATTCTATAATGTTCAATATACCATTTTTTCAATTATCTGCAACTAAAAAGGTCTACATGAGATTAGAATAAATGATAAGATCCTGCAGCAGGGTACCATATGCCTCAAAGCACAGCCCCGGTCCTACATTAACTCGACACAAATGCTTTAGAGATTTCATAATTTTTATGGAAGGGATTTATTTTTTTTTACTCTTGGCACGGATAATATTGTGTGAAATGGTGTTTTGCAAGATTTCACTACTTTTTGAAGAAATATTTACCAACATGATTATAATAATGATACAACAGGCACTGCTAATTTCATTTTACCGCCTATCACCGAATGTTCATGATTTTTCAATTTCTGTAATTCCAGCGAAAATATATCTTCAATTTTAAAAACAATGTGCATCCCACCACCAGACACACAATGTGCAGTAATTCATAAATATCGGATTAGTATTTAATGTTCTATGCCCGTCAAAATGAAATATATCATTGGTTACCCAACTTAATTATAGCAGCAACTCAAAACTGAAGTATGTAGAACAATTCCAATTCTGGACCCGAGCTGCGCTATATAGATATATTTCTAGAACGTTCTAAAGTACTGGTCATAGCTTACCTAAGATATAATATAGATTAAAAATGAATCTCTTACTTCCCAGCGCATGACTTTTATACTGATTTAATGAATGGATATTCTCATGCGTATTCTGAATAAAATTCTGAAATAAATAAAAAACATTGACAATTGAAGTAAAACTCCGCTGTAGCAAAGAATCCCTTATGCTTCCTTTAAGCTTTTGAAATCCTTTAAGCTTTTGAAATCCTTTGCGTTTTAGAAATCCTTTATGCTTCTTTGAAATGTGCTAAATCATATAAAAATGCTTCTAGAGAGTTTTTGAATTCGGGTGGTTACATACATTCCACAGACAGACACACACATATGCCTTATGCTAAAAATGTATTTTTTTTATGTTTCAAAATATCTGCAACGTGGAGATCTGTCGAAAACTCGATTTGCGATTTTTGCCACGATTCCGATATTACCCCTGTTCATTACCATGTACTGTAGGGAAAGTAAAAATGGTTTAATATATTCAAATAAAAGCCAAGGATGTCCGTGAGTAATAACAAGAAAGTATATTATTTGCTAAATGTTCCAAAAGGTCCTTGGTTAAACATTTTGAGCTAAATAAAAATTAAAGATAAGTAACACACATTTAATAAAGCCGACTGTTTTGTCTCTTACTTAAGAAATATTTTCTTGAAGCACTAAAGCGAGAAAAATAATGAAAAGTCCTTGCTTCTTTTGAGACAAAGTGCAGATTGAAAACAAGTGATATACAAATAGAGAAATACTTCTGTGAACAACTTATTGTTACTATCTAGGTAAAAGTTTTTACATTGCAATTATGATTAAGAAACATCAGAGAGATACTTAATCCTAGGAAATGGGTAGAAAAGCAGAAAATTGATAGAAAAGTATAAAATTTGTAACAATATTTAGGAATGATGTTTACATATAATTCATTGTTTGAAAATTCTACGGAGTGTTATGGAAGGTCTGTAGGAATTTTAATCTTTTAACGAGGATAAGACACAAATTTGTTCTTGAATAGTACTTAGTAGAGAAGGCTATCATGCCTGTAACATAATGCAAGAAGTTGTTTGCTATCTCTGTGTTTGTGTTGTCTGTAGCGGGAAATTTGAGCCTCAGATAAAGACGAAATGTGATTCAGATGTACTTCAGGACCTGGGAAAGTACGTTTCTGCAATTTTTTTTGTTTTAAAATCGATTTTGTTTTATAAATATTTCATTTTTTAGCACTTTTTTGAACGATTTTCTAACAAATCATTTCCTGGGCGACCGAAATTATTATCACATAATTTTCATCTTGACACTTATGAAAAAGAACAAAAAATGATCTTTTCAACAATGTTTAAGCTAAATACGTAGGGAAAATTACTCTGTATTTAATTTTAAATGAATCGTAATTTGTAATAAGTTATCTGACATTTATTTTATCTCATTCGTAAAAGTTAAGATCGGTACAATTTTATTGTTTAGCAAAAATTCATCTTTGCTTTCAAGCGACATTTTGTTTAATTACTACATTATTTTATTTTTTGCGATTTTATAAGCAAACGCAAGAGAATTGAGATTATTGATTTCGCTCTCGGAAAAGATTCATTCGTTCGTAGCATGCGATCTTTTCTGTGCATGCTCGCCTTGGAACTTAGGATGCGTTTTAAACCACGCCTTATATTTATTTTATTTATTTGTTTATTTCATTTGGTTTCGCTGTTTTAGAGCGCAGAGCGCAGAAATGAAGGCGGTATGAGGAGGTTATTCTTTAAATATTTTATGTAAATATCTGGTGCTAATTTAGGAGTCGGGATACGCTGTGTATTTCGTTTTATTACATAATAAATATAATCCCTATTGGTATTAATTTACAAAAAGCATTGAACACACTTTTCAAGCAAAATTGATTTTAAGAGAAGCATCTTGCAGAAAACAAATCATATTCTAAATATAAGTGATTTCTCAAAATGTGTATGCATTCTTTTGTATTTTCAATCCGATCCTTTTTGTATTTTTGTATTTTCGTCCGACTTTAAAATGTTAAGTTAAAAGTTATTTTAATATTGCCATAATGAAACATTTTTCGGGGGCAACATATGTAAAACCAAAGACAGTGTAACAATCAATTATAAAAATATGTGTATAATAAAATAAATGTAAATAAAAACAATGTGTATAAGTAAATAAAAACATATTATGAATAAAAAACAAAACTGAATACATAAAATTATTTTTAAATATAATGCGTTCACAATTATGCGAATTCTTCTAAATCCTTCATATTGTATCTGTAGTTGAGTGCCACATCTTTGTAAATATTAACAACGTTTTCCACCTTATTTGCATAACAACAAAAGAGCTTTCATATTTGGGATCCTCAGAGAGACAACATTCGTCCAATTTATTCTCGGAGTTTCGATAGAATAGTCAGCATTGTGTTTTCAGCAATTGTTCTGTGAATGCGAATAGTTTTGAATATTTATATGGTAAATTTGACATTTGTATATATATTGATATACCTGCATCATACAAAAACATAATTGTAAAGTTCCGGACAATTTTGCCTGAGCAGCAAGCAATGATGATGCAACCAATTATGCAAACAATGATGTTATTAAAAATGTATGATCTTAAGATATTGAGATTCCACTCAATACAGATAGATAATAAAAAAATAAATACAATGGAGGTTTGTAAAGACCTTAATGTATTTTTACCCTCCTTAGATATCGTTCTCAAGGATGGATTTTCGGTATATCAGAAGGGACCTAACTCTAACTTAAAATAATTTTTATTCAGATCTTTCAGTCCAAAGGCAATAACACGGTACTGCACTGTATGCACGGTACTGCACGGTACTTCATAGAAATAACAGCAGGTAGTTGTTTAATTTAACTGATGACATATACAGTGCTTAATCTTGCACACGCCCTGAATAAATTACAAATGCACAAGATACTACTATTAACGAGCCTAGTGATGATTCTTAAATGGATATGAGCTTATATACTTACCACTAGCATTCTGTTATCTCGCCCTGTATTGCGGCTACAACCCGACTAATTAATTATTCCTATTCATCGTTGTATCGAATTGGGTTCTTTCCACTAAGCTGACTGCAACATTCCGAACTCCTCAAAATCTATCATCGTGCCTTCTGCTTCACTTCAGCTCACTCACGTCCAAACTCTTACC
The DNA here is from genome assembly GCA_951213105.1 of Amaurobius ferox. Lineage (NCBI taxonomy): Eukaryota > Metazoa > Arthropoda > Arachnida > Araneae > Amaurobiidae > Amaurobius > Amaurobius ferox. The sequence continues at coordinate 31,443,613 of OX578145.1, forward strand.
AGAATCCTTCCATTTACTACTGAATCTCTTCTTACGATCCGAAAATAATTCTCATTTCAACTTAGGAACTCCGAAAATGCTAATTAGCTCCGTGATTGGTCTAACAACCGAACCCGTTAGAATAGTTAATTTAAAAAAACGTAAAGTATAATATAAACTGAGGGAAATGATAATCGGAAGGTTATGTAGACCTCACAGGTTGTATAATGCAAAATTTCTTTCAGAAAGGGTGATTTTATCACATGGCAAGTAATCGATTTCGGTCGACGGTTCCAACAAATGCACGTAATATTACTTTCACATTCCAGAAGTTAGAAGAAATGAATCAAATGTATGGCATTCAACAATGGCCTGGGAAACAATTCTAGCATTTATCGGATATTAGAAAATGCACACGGCGTTGCCTGTAATATAAAGAAGGGTTAAAAAGGAGTAGACGCAACCTGCCCAATTTATAATATAAATTAAATATTATTTCAGCGATTTTTATCAACACCTTGCAATTTTTTAACACAACACTTATTATGCTAGTATAATTCTATATTAAAACAATATTAGAACAATTTATTTTAAATTCGCAAAAGTTGAAAACCATAAATATAAAACACCCTTCGATACATACCTATAAATATAATAATCTATTTTTTCTCCTCCGCAATGTCTACTATTTTATCGTTTGTCGGCTACCGGGTGTAACACAGATTTGCAATAAAATTTTTGACAGACTTCTGGCTTTAAATGTTCAAATTTTTAGTAATTTACGTAAAGTATTCAAATTTTTAGAAAATATCATCAACGGGCATCGTACTTTGAAATGAATACATCTGTAGCAAATTTCGTCGTATTTCGACGCTTCGGTTTTTAAAGCTACTAGGACACGGATGATTGGAATTATTTATGAAAAGTTGGTGATCTGCTGCAACGACCGAAAAGGTTTACGTAGACAGCATTCGTTTGACTCAGAATTTAGAACATCTTCTTTACTCAATAGCCAACCGTCTAGTTTCTTCTTATATTCTTCAAATCTTTCACAAAAAATGGTAAATCTGCGGATCAAGTAGCTTAAAATAAGGTTAAAAATAAAAAGAATAACAGAAAAAGAATACAAAATGTATGGACCATTATTCTCATACCAATCCACGTCCTTACTTAATGGTAGCTGGGTGAATAATTACGGGTAGAAATCCCTAAATCGGTTCATGAATGACACAACTGAAGGGCCAAACCTGCTTGCAACAGCAAGAATCTGATGGCATTCAAAATTGGAAACCAAAATTAGTATTGACATAATAAGCGCAAAAATTTAAAAACCATAGTCACAAAACCTGCATGTACTGCACTGCTTTCAAAATATAAGAGTCATTAAAAATGAGATGAAGAACGAATGTTTTCGCGTGCATCCTTAACGGTTACAGGTCTGTGTAGCGAACAGCAACTGGATTTCACTTTGGGAATGGGATGCATCCATTGGGCATTAAACGATCAATGACCGATGAAACAAATGTCTGCTTAGCGGGAGAATCTAGTTTTGTTCAGTTGATTCGATTCCAGAAATCTTGGTGACTGTCGATAGAAGAGATTCCCTGAGTAAAAGGCTGGCTTTTAATATCATTCAATGGTCATAAGATAAATAAAAAACATTTCAGAGTTGATGCAAGTTTAGACCTTACTAATAAATGGACTGAACTGGTCGCTGAAGATAGCTGGTTAATAACTTAAAAATGTAGTACAATAAAAGGCGAGTATCTGAATATTAGTGAATACCACATTCACCATACAGTAAAACAGTCATGAATTTTAAAAGTGTATTAGCCGACTCGACTTCAATGAGTAGCACATTCCAGTTTATGACTTACTATGTAGCTGGGGGTATAGCACGATCCCAGAGTATTATTCCGCTTTGCTGTATTACAAAAACCATTTAGCTGAAAGAGCCAGGAAAAAAACATGCTACCCGTAATGACAAAGAATTTAGGTATCAGTGCACAAGCACTCTGAAATACACATAAAATAAATGTAAAATAACATATTTTACTTAACTTTCTTTACATCTATCTACTTGATGAATGTAAGGATAAATCTCATTCAAAAGATAATCTCCTTACGTTCAAAAACATGAGTCATAGCATACTTTGACCATCCACAACTCGAGTTCCACAAATAAAAGTAAACCTTATGCGAGCAAAAGTCATGAGTACAGATATTGACGAAGATGGCAAGGTTTCTCTTGGCCATGACTTTTAAAGTCATTTGAACCTGCTAATACTGGCGTCTGCCATACTAAAATTCGAATCTTTGATGTTGTTGGCGATAATCGATGATACCAAACTGTTTTTTTTTATATTTTAAAAATCCGATAAAACCAATATTGCTCATTAGAATTCTTTTCACAGAAAAATATATGTTGATCTCGTGCGTTAACTGAATATTTAAACTTAGGGTTTAGAATATAATATTTTTATAATACAATAAATTTTTACAAACATTTAATAACAGATAGGGAAATAATATGAAGGGGTAATATTAGGAGAAAAATATAAATATAGCGTTAAGTTATAAATCAATTTCCTTTTACAAATCTACTTATGGCATCGTCTATTTTAAAATTTTAAATGATCGCGCAAACGCATTTTATAAATTTATAAACGTAATTAACAATTAATATTTTCATGCCGTTTGAAATTTTTATATAAGAAAACTCTTATTTCAGATTAATTAAACACCATTTCAGAGTACATTTTTTAATTTTTCTTTAAGAGCATGAAGCAATAATTGTTGATTAGTTTTTGACTTCAAAGAAAGACTTAATATCAGTGAGTAAAACCGAAAGCCGTTTTATGTGCAATGATTAAAAAAATAGAACCTTTTTTGTGCAATGTTTGAAAAGAAGTGTTTCCATTAGCGCTTTTGTGTTGAGTAAACAATGGTAGGTAAAGTAATAAACATCTAATAGAAAAGGTTAGTTTTATATCCTGGTCATGAATGCTATTTTAAAAGAAATAAAAAATAAATAAAAAATGGGGGAAAGCTTTTGCTATGTATACCAAACTAAGAGGAAATAAGCTCAAAACAGTTTTCAGAATGAATCCAAATGGTTTTTAATATAACTTTTTAGGTAAACATTTCATAAACTCCATTTATTATATAATGAAATTCTGTGGCAAACACGTCAAATCATCAACACTTTGAAAAATAAAGGCAACCAAAAATTGACTATTATTAAAAGTATTTAATTAAAATTTCCATCTACGACGTACGTACAAAAATTCACAACCATAGAGATTTTGGACATTATTATGACCTTCATCCGTGGCAAAGTGAAAATAGGTGACGAAAATGAGCTTATATACACAGGTCACAACCACGAGATGAGAGTTGTATATTAGTCATTTTCCATTTTAAATACGACGCATTTAAAAAGCATTATTTATAAAATACAAAAAAAAGGGAAAAAATGTCATAAATTACAGGGTAATCAATAGATATGTCATCAAAAGTAAAAGAAAGCAGCTACTAAATATCCAGAAAATCATGAAATATTTCAACACGCAGTCAGTCGAGAACGAGACGACAGGCATAAGTGGGGGTATGGACGCTATCAAAATTGCAAATAGAATCACGGTAACGACAAATAAAAAATAATTCATAAATTAAAATATTGCGAGGGTTATTACAGCTTACTAAAAGAAAAGTAAAATAAAATTCTTATCTAATATAGGATGAAAATTATCGTTCATAATTTCTTATTAACAATAATTCTCATCCTATGTTCGATGAAACTTTTCTTGTAATTAGCTGAAATAACGACTGAAATATATTATTTTACAAATACTTTTTCATTTATCTTTATCGTGATTTTATTTGAAATTTTGATTCCGTTCAGACCCTCAGATATGTGTGGCGTCTCGTTCTTGACTCACTGCATCTTAAACCATTGTATGATATTCTAGATATTTTGTAGCTGCTTTAATTTGCATTTGACGACATAATCTATTAGTGTCCCTGTAATTTATGACCTATTTTCTGTTTTTGCAATTTATAATTAAATAACGTATGTTAAATGCATCGCATTTAAAATGTAAAATGACTAACATGCGAATTTTTTCTCGCTATTGTGGCCTGTGTACTTAAGTTCATGTTTGCCACCTATTTTCACTTTGCCACTGATGAAGAACATAATAATCCCTGAAAGCCTTATGACTGTGGATTTTGTACGTCGTAGAAGGAGCTTTTAATTAAAGACTTTTAATAGTAGCCAATTTTTGGTTGTCTTTATTTTTCAAAGTGTCCATTTATGATGTGTATCACTACTTGATGAATAAATACTAATATAAACATTTGAAAAATAAATTTATTTAATGTGTATTATAATATTATACAGACTGCGGTGTCATAGTCAACAGTGACGTTTACAGAAGTTATTCTTAGCGATGGTAGAACCAAAAATATCTGCATCTCTCTTTCACCTTCGTGACCCATACAAACAAATATAAACATAGTTTACTTCTTAATACATTTTACCCCACATAGCGTGAAAGATAATGATGTAAGTTGCGACAATTATTTCCAGTTTTTCCCAGATATAGAAATATCATGTTTTATGCATATAATTTTTCCAAAAGATTTGTACCTCCCATACCGTACAAACATCGTTCTTCTAATATTTGAATTCGCTTTTAAAATCCCTGATCAAACCCAGGCTAACAAATTTTGAAATTTTGACAGTTTTTAATAAGTAATAAATAAAATATATAACTGTTTTAACTTTCTGTTTCACATATTTCAATGAAAGATCCGCACTTCAAATTCAAGTCAAATCTGTACTTCTTAGATCAGTAATTCACGCTTTACATCTCCAATGTTACGTTCAACTAAAAGTCCAATGTTACGAAAAACAAAAGCTATAAAATCATTGGTTTATGGACAATTTTGTTTATACATTAAACATATTTAAAATGAAGTCTTTAAAAGTATTTTAACTTTCAAAGGATAATTCGCAACATTCAACTATATATTTTCATTTTCCATTTGAAAAAACATAATTTCCATTCTGCACCTGGAATTCGATTTTTAAATCCCAGAAGTGAAGAGTCTGAATGCCACCCGAACAGTCGGACGCGTTTTTATCGTGTTGATATGATAATAAAACACTAAATATTAAACATTTCTTCACTGCCAAATCTTATCGCAATACCGCTGTGTGGGAAATTAAACATTATTTTACTTGACCTCAGTATGATATGCAACATCATATTATGAGCAACAAATCGGAGGGTGATCAATCTTTACTTTAAAATCGATCAATTCATGGTGTCAATCTGATAATATTCAGTGCCTACGCAAAGTACGTGGACCTCTCTGTGGGAACAAAATATCTTCCCACAGGATGGTGGCAGGGGAAGCAAGGTAGATCCTACAGATGTCATTAGTTCAGCATACAGCCAAACTTCGTAAATTGTACGTGTATGAATTTTCTAATTTGCTAATAAATTATAAAAACTTATCCTACTTGAAAACGTAAATGATTGATTTGCTAGGAGAAATAGTTTTAAAGATCCTCATTAGATGGCGATGTCTATAGACAACTCCATGGTGGTTCTGCGCCATCTATTATATATCTTGTAAACTATTTCTCTTTGTAGCAAATCAATCATTTGAGTATTTTTCGATAAGTTAAATTTTTGTATATTAGTTGTTTATAAAAATATCGTGTTGATATTTTAAACTTCTTAAGTCATCTGGATTATCAGTCACCTGATTGCCAATTATTTTTTAAAAATATTAAGATCAGTCAATTGTCAAAACCTGATAAAACGGTAAGGGTATGTCCTCTAATACTGTTTTAACGCTTTCATTTTGGCATATGTTAATCCAATTTCCTAGCAATTTTTTATTTAGGCATACATTGATCAAATTTCATATTTTTTTACATTCGTTTACAAAGAAAACCAGCATATTTTATTCTTCAGATTTGTCTGTGAAGATAATTTTGTAAGCTAGAACAGGGATTCTTATACTTTTTTTTAGTAGAAATAAATTAAAAATTAATAGTGTGTTTTTATTAACAATGTCATTTAGAATACTATAGAAATGTTCTCATACTTGTAAATTTTAAATTCTGTATATTCTTTATACTATATTAATTATTTATATTAATTCAGTACGAAAAACAGATATATAGCCAGTAAATAATCCAATTTCTAATAATGTAGGACAAATAAATTCAATTATTAAATTTAAAGAGTACACATGTACCTCAAATTTAAATTAATTAAATGCTAAAAAACTTCAAAAATGAAATTTATGTCTCCCTTTTAAGGCAGGAGGGGCAATCTTGAATGCATTAGGGCCAGTAAGGTTTGCTCAATATTTTGCATTTCAAAATACAATGTGTCTAATTATTTTAATGGTATATAAATTTATATCTGCCCACATTAATAGCTTAAATGCATAATTTTTTGTTTATCGCAAAGGGATTTTCTACCACAATTGGGTCTTCATAATTACAAAACCATACTGAACAACAAAACGAAATCCATACCACTTATAGAGTATCAATATAGTATTTAACACACACACAAAAAATAAAATTTTTGTCTGTTCTACCTTTTAAGGTATTTTACATTGAAATATGCGTTTTATTTTTTAATTTCTGGTAAATTTAGTGTTAAAATTGTGAAAATATGTTTGAAAACTGGATTCTTTTTCTTGATAAGCTAAAAGATGTCGTCCTTTTGTGTGTGATAAAAATATTGGTTCTGGGTTTTAGCCTTTTCTGCAGTTATAGCCACATAAATGTGGAGATTTTTCAATCCATATTTGCATCTCAAATTTTCAGTATGATTATTAATTTTTTAATAGTTCAGTTGCATCGCATCGTATCCCTCCCAACTATCTTCCATTGCCATAGCTATATCTAGAACCCCCCATTTATATAAAGATACCGATAATTCCCAGAAACGTGTTTAAAATATCCAATTCCCAGACACTGCGTGGTAGCATACTCGCTAACCAAAGTACGAATTCTAGAAATATTCTGTTTTCCCATCTTCTGGGCGTCAGATAAATCACCATGCTTCTAACATTCTGTAGGTAGCTTCACCACTTCCGTTGGTCTAAATGTTAATTTTGTTTTAATCCTTTTATGAGTTCCTAACTCTTTTAATCACACAATTTGCATGAAACTTTAAGCAATATACTGATCTCAAAAAATACATGCAACAAGTTTTCATGAAACACAAATCTGTTTTCTTTGTAATAATAAAAATAAAAAGCTTCTCTTACCCCCAATGTTTAAAATAAATGTTTTTCCATTAAAGCTTTTGTGCTGGATAAGTATCTGTATTTAAGTAATACGTTTTTAATTTGGAATATGTATTTCATACTTCTTTAGAAGAATAACTTGAGAAGAAATATTAGATATAAATTACTATAGACATTTCTACATAGGGTGAAATGCGGAAACAAATGGTAATTAGGTTCCGTCCCATTTTAATGCAATCTATGATAACTTACAATTTAAAATTTGATTTATTAAACAAGTGTGCAATGAGTAAATGGGATATCTGAAAAAGTGCAAAAAGAAAAACAAAATGAACAGTATAATTATTTTCCAGTTATAGCCATCCTGAATTTAATCTTTATTTTACAATAAATGATTCCTAACATGATATAAAAACAAAGTTGTTGTGGTCAACACATATTTATACTTACGGATAAACTATTTCTGTTGTACGACTTGCAACGAAGAGAATTGAGGGAGAGGTCTCTTAATTATTGCCGTTTTTCTGTGAAAAGAAGATAGCTGATTCTTTATTTGAATATTTACAATGTTTCACAATATTGCAAGCACTAGTATGCAATCGGTAAAAGCAGACAAATCACCAAGCCGTCTTCCATCCACAGACGATATATCTTAGACAGGAAACGGCTTCAGTAATCGAGTTGATAGTCAAAAAATTGATAATGCGCTCTCTCAGACAAAGGAATCACGTTTTCACTGTAGAAGATGCATGATCATTGAAACGCTGGTATATGTTTTGGGAACAGAGAATTGAATGTAATTACTATTGTAAATTTCCAAACTGGCTATTCATTGCGGCCCTGGGCAACCATCTTAATACTTAAATGAGGCTTGAAAAGTTGAGTAACTTTGCTGCCACCATAAATTGGCATAATTGCGGCACATTTTAATCTTATTTGAACGAGAATGTAAAGGTTAAAACCAGTCTACCGATGAAATTCACAACCGTAATAAATATGTTTTTAAAAGATTGATGCGAGGTTTGCAACATTTTGGCTTGGTTATAAGTGATGGGAATAAGATGAACAATTTCAAAATTGTTTCAGAAGAATAAAAATGTAAGTAAAATGTACTCTCAATTATAACATTAATATTAAACTCATAAAAGAGTTACATTAAACTCATAAAAGCATAAATTTTCAGTAAGATATTTTGGCATTTCATGCTTTGACATCGTTTTTAAATTCATTTGATTACTGTTATTTTTTAACACTTTACAACATAGCAGAAAAGTATTTATGACTTTGTTCATTCTGTCTATCTGTCTGTCTGTCTGTTCGTTAGCACGATAACTGCTGTAAAAATGACTTTATCAAAATGAAATTAAGTTTTTCAGACGGTCTGTGGAACCTGTGGGAATATAAATAAATAATATCACCCAATTAGTTTTGAATTGAACCCGGGTTGAAAAAATAAAATACATTGGATCCTGTGGGTTCTAATTTTTCCAAACATTTTTTAAACGAATTTTGTATTCACAAATTGCTTCGAAATTTTTAGGAAATATTCAAATTATCCCACAAAATGTATAAAAAAATTTCAGTAAAATATATTAGATAGTTTTGAAATAAAAATTATTTAATATATGGAGAAAAACAAATTCAAATAAATTCTGACTAGTGCTATATCCTAAAGAAAGAAAAAAGAGGTATATTATATAATAAAAATCCTTGCAAAAATTCAATTACTTTGTATATAAGATAGGGTTCACATTTTAAAATAAATATGGTAGATAACAATTTTTTAAATGTTTAAATAAAATAAAATATTATAGTATTGTGATGAATGAAACGATTGGAAAAATGTTTATGAATGAAATGCTGCTTTTATATAGAGGCGATTTATATTTCGACGACGTCATTTGCATAAAGTTCATTTGTTTTCGATGAAGTTTTCCAATATAATAAATCATTGTAGTATTATGATAATTTTAAAAATGTTAGTGCTGAATGTATCGTAATTTAGAGATGTTTATACCAGGCAATTTATATTTCACTTGACTGATGTTCATTTTCTTCGATTAAGTTTTCAAATATAGTAAATTAATGTAGTATGAGGGAATTTTAAAAATATTACCGAGGAATGCATCGCATTTTAGAGATATTTATATAAAATTGCATTTAAGTTAGAAAGTGTTTCATAATCAATGTTTTATGCATGATTGATCTTTCTTGTTCTTTTTAAAGCAGTATACTAAAATGCATAATTTATAAAAAGATAAAATCTTCAATTTACGATACAACATGATGAACATCTAAAATATAAAAAAATTAAAATATTTATAATAATCGGTAATTACTTAACACCATAATTATTAAAAGACTAATCGAGAGTTAATTACAGATTACATTTATAATATATATTTTATCTCCATTCATCACATACTCATTTCAAGAAACATAAAGGTATAGAATGGATTTTGCAAAGCCTATTGTTATCTTTAAATGAAGCACTAAGACATTTTCGCAATACGAATAGCGTACAAAGTATATTTGTGTAGTGTTCGAAAAATAATTTTTCCCATGAGGTTTTCTTGCTCGATAAACAGCACAGGTGAGTACTCTAATTTTAATACATGGCTGTTTGTACTTCATGCTTAAGGAATACTTTTCAGGAGAAGTCATGTGAATAAATAAGAAATGCCCGACCTTTTTGTGTTAACAATAGATATACTTATATATATATATCGTTATCGCGATCTACTTTATATAGCAATATCGTCATCAACATCTTTTATAGCGTTATCGTGATCTATTTTAAATAGCGATATCACCATCTGCATATTTTACAAAGTTACTGCAATCTACTTATATACGGAGAATTAAGAATGTGATTTATAATACCTACATATAAAGTTTATTAAACGTATTAGTGGAAACGAAAACTGTACAATAGAATTTTATAATCATATCAGAAAAAAATAAAATTTGGAACATAGTAGATAATAAATGCAATATTTTCAATCTTCCCTAACTCTTCGAATGTTGTAAGTCATTTATTTATTTTTTGGAATTAATTAAGAAAATGTTTTAAGTAAATGGACTCGAGGGGCATAAAGATCTACTCAAAATGGCAATGCAATCTATTCGTGGAGAGTTTAGAACCCCTGGACTAAATTATTAATTCGACTGTTTAGAACCCCTGGACTAAATTATTAATTCGACTGTTTAGAACCCCTGGACTAAATTATTAATTCGACTGTTTAGAACCCCTGGACTAAATTATTAATTCGACTGTTTAGAACCCCTGGACTAAATTATTAATTCGACTGTTTAGAACCCCTGGACTAACATATAACAAACTAGATCCACTAGAATGATGTTAACATATTTATTGCATATCATTGCATGTGGCGGTGATCATATGAGGAAAATAAGCATTATACTTTCTACTGTTTTGGATGTTATGTATGCTTTCAATAAATTTGTCTGAATGAAGTGCAAAATCTTAAGAACGATACATGTTATTATTCTGAACGGCCACACAACTTGTTACCACAAACCCCCTGGGTTGGTCGTGTGGTCTGGGCCTTCAACATGTTATTATTCTAAAATTGATGTTATTTCCTACCATAAAAGTAATTCGAAAATTGTTACTTATTTTTAATTATTGACGGTGCTGGTTATTTTATGATATTATGTTACAAAATTTCATTAAAAAATTAGAAGGGGGTGTTTTTCAAACATTCAATAAAGTTTAAAATCAGCAGGGTTACAGTATGTATTGTCTGTAATTATTGTAATACATTATTTTTGAAAACTTTCATTCATATGTAAAATACAGTGTGAATGCATTCACACGCATACACACACTAACATGCATACAAACACACACCTGACCTCATGAATGGTCGATTTGAGTTCAAGGATACTTAAAAGTGTTCTCCCGTAGAAAACTCGAATTCAAATTTTCGACAACGTGACAGTACTGTCCTCTATACATTATACACTATGACTGTAGACAAAGTCATCAGACAGTAAGATAACTGACTTTATTTCAATGTCTAATGCATTGAAATATTTATTTATACCTACGACTGTTTTGACGCTCGCCAATTTTTCTTGATAATAAATAATCTTACAACATGTTAGGGAGTGTTATTTGTAAACGAACACTTTTAAAGGAAATTTTTAATCTGTGTTTAATTCTTTTAAAAAATTTAGATGCTACGAAATTACGAATATAATTGCGAATATATATATATATATATATATATATATATATATTCGCAATGTTTGAAAAACAAAATTCTCGGTAAAGCTATTGTTCTCTATAACTAATTTAAGGTAAGTAACATACATTTAATAGAAAATGGTTTTTCTTCTTTTACGAATGAAGCACTGAAATGAGGTAAGTAACATACATTTAATAGAAAATGGTTTTTCTTTTTTTACGAATGAAAGACTGAAATTTCGAATTTCTTAAAATCGAAATATGCAACAATCTTGAATATAAGATCCAGAAAACAGTATTTCGGAATACATAAGTAGCTTTTCTTCAATAGAACACTTTTTTTTAAACAAAAAGCCAGAAGTTGATTTCGTAATAACCTGTTTTTTTTTCGAGTGAAATCTGGAGATGGTCTTGAGTAAAAAACGCTTTCTTTACGCAATGTTTAAAAAATAATGTTTTCCATTAAGGCTCTTGTGTTGGTTACACAGCGGTAGTTTGACACTCTCAAGGGAATAGAACATTTCCATTTGTTGCTGAGAGTGTAATTTATAAAAGCTACAAAAATCTATGCATTGAAAAATATGGTTTTTTTCATTCATCATAGATCAAGTAGAAAGTGGACGAAAGTAAATTTAATTTTGTTCCATTTTTAATTACATTAATAAATGTAAACTTCAATTACATAACCATTTATATCAAAATTCGGTTAATGGAATGGTATATTAATTAGAATCCAATAATATGTATCATATATATTAACTACAGTCTTATATGCATATACTCTGTGTCAAGGAAAAATCAAGAATCAAGCAGATATCGTAAGAAGCATTATAGTTATCGATTTTGTTATATATGTGTAAAAGCGGAGGCTATTGCTATAGTGTGGGGCGATTTTTCTTTGAAATTCAAAATCCCTATATATGAAAATTTGCCATTTAAAACCTGAGGTAGTATACAAAATTTGATCGAGATATAATATTCTCTTTTAGTGCCGATATGACCAACAAGCTTTATTCATGCTGCTGCGTAATAAATTACACACGCTCTCTCAAAAAATAAAAATCTTATGTGAACAGAATATAACTTTCCCAACGTAATTCACACACTTTATTTCTTCCAATGCGAAATATCAATGGGCAAGATCCACTGTCCAATGATTTTAACTTTGAAATGTATACTGAGATTGAGCTCTTTTCTGGATGACAACATGTAATACTATTTTGAAGTAACCAATTAACATATAATTCGGACAAATGTAACATGAAAATTGGAAATATTGCTAACACCTGCTGAGAATTTTACAAAATTATTTTATGTTAAAATAAATTAATATTAATTCACCAATTTGGCGTGATTTTCATAATTATGCGTATATTTACTAATTTACTGTGATTTTCATCAAATAGGAATCATTATAAAAGTCGCGAAGATGGAGCTATTTCGCCAAATTTGTCGCCTAGTGCTTCATATATTATGATACATATTTCTGTTCATTTTTATGTAAATGTTTAGATATATTTGTTTCAAAAGCGTGCAGTACTTTCCAAAGAGAATCAACTCCATATACTATGTATTCACTAATTCATTAAATTGAGTTTAATTTTAGAAAATAACATGCATAAATATTTAAAATGCACTGTGCACTTCTAATTCAATTTGCATTCAATTTTATTTCAATTTTCATTTTCATTTAATTATATTTCAATTAATTATATTAGTTTCAAATAATTAGATCGTCTTCGTTAATATTATTTGAATTTTAAAACACTGCTTAAAATCTCTCTGCATTTCAACATTTAATTATAGTCACAAAGAAATCATTGCAGCAATTCAGAATAATTATTTTTCAATTAATCTTTACTCTTATTATATCAATCCAGGATTCCCCCTGTTCTACACAGTATATTTTTAGATGTTTGTTGACATGCGCGATTATAATGGAAATTCTTTCTTTGAACATGATTCTGGCGTATTAACATACAGACGACTTATACATACGGTCTTATTAAGGCCAAGTTTCAGCCTAATGGAGCGCCATCATCTTTTTTGATTTCTCTATTAAACGGTTTACATTTCAGAATAAAGAATGGCTTGAAACAAGTTTTGCGTAAATAATTTTGAGTAGGCGTGCAATTAAATCTTCTGAGTAATTATTGCAATTATTTAATGATGAAGGAGATTAGATTACATCAGTCAAGTCTCTCGGATAATATTTATTTTTTAATTAATGAATATTTTTAACACAGTAGTGTGCAAATGAGAGAGCTGGACCACAGCCATAAACCCCCCATTAAAACCACACCCACTTTTAGAATGTAATGGCTCTATTTCATCCACACCATTGTGTAATCACAATGGTATGAAACCTCCCATTAAAACCACACCCACTTTTAGAATGTAATGGCTCTATATCACCCATAAAATTTCCACCCACTTTTAGAATGTAATGGCTCTATATCACCCATAAAATTTCACATGAGAGAGCTGGACCACAGCCATAAACCACCCATAAAATTTCCACCCACTTTTAGAATGTAATGGCTCTATATCACCCATAAAATTTCCACCCACTTTTAGAATGTAATGGCTCTATATCACCCATAAAATTTCCACCCACTTTTAAAACCAATGGTGCGAAACCCACCCATAAAATTTCCACCCACTTTTAGAAAGTAATGGCTCTATTTCACCCATAAAATTTCCACCCACTTTTAGAATGCAATGGTTCTATATCACCCATAAAATTTCCACCCACTTTTAAAACCAATGGTGTGAAACCCACCCATTAAATATCCACCCACTTTTAAAAACAATGGCTCACAAAACCCCATAAAAATCGAACCCACTTTTAGAGATCAATGGTATGAAAACCGCCATAATTTCCTTACCCCCCTTTAAAAAACAATGGCTCTCAAACCCCATAAAAACTAAACCCACTCTTAGAAAGTAATGGCTCTATTTCAGCCATGCAAATTCGATTAAACAATGGCTCTCAAACCCTCCATTAAAACTACACCCCCTCCTAGAAAAGTGATGGCTCTATTTCAACCATACAAATCAAACAAATCAATGGTATCAAAATCATCCATTAGCAAGGTTCTAGCGCAAGCACCTCCCGAGAAAGTGATGGCTCTATTTCGACCACACCAATTTTCCGGAGCGAGCAAGCGAAAAGTCGTTGGGAGGGAAGGGTACCCCCTTCGGCGAGCACCCCCTTTTAGAATCTGCGGGTCCGTTAAAAAATGATACCCCAACAACATTTTAAGCACTTAAAGAAAAGAATTCTAATGTTGAGAAAGAACAAAAACCATGGAACTGTTGAACAAACTAAACGCAATTAGTACATTGGAAGGAAGTTTCAAGAAGATGCATGAGCTCAATATCGACGTAAAATACCTATCATGGAAATTAAACAGATCACCACCAAATATGGTAATAAACTAATAGTGAAGTTAGAAGACGGCTCAAATTTGTATCTGCCGAAACGATGCGACGAAAATGCGTCCGACTATATGAAGCTTAATGAGATTAAACCTCTATTCTTTGTATATTTGGGAGCTAAAGATGTCGGGAAAGCACAACCAGGGCAAATGTTTAAATTTGAACAATAAATTTTCTTTTAATGGTATCATAACCATTAAAAAATATACACCGATTTTCAGGCGGCAACTTTTACGAGATAAAAGTCAATGGCCCTGTCTACAAACAGCTCGAAAAGGAGTGCGAGGCTGCACGGGACCCACTGGATCTTCAGCCAGCACACTGTCAAGAATGGATGAGTAACCCCACTGTCAATCCTCGAACTGGCCGGACGATAAAGAAGAACGGCCCTGTGTACAAGCAGCTGCAAAAAGAGTGTGAGGATGCCCTTGCGGCCGTGCCGCGGCCACAATTGGCAAGAAGACCATCATATTGTAACGAGTGGCTCAAAGATCCCATGGACCCCGAGCCAGTTGCCCCTGTTGTCTGTGCCCCGGTGTACACAGAGAATCAGTTGAAGAAGATGAAAAAAGATGCCTTGAAGACACTCGCCCTGCAGCTCCAAATCAACCCGGGAAATCAGAACAAACCAGTTATCATACAGCTGATCCTCGATAAACAGAACATCAGACAACCCAGCATCAAACAACCCAGTCCCACTCCCTGTCTTATTAAATCGCGGTCCGGATCACTAACTCCATGTCTTGTTGACCCCTCGCCTAGGCCAAGATCGAGAACTTACTTTAATGACTCCACCATAACTCCTAAAAATTTTTGCAAAATGCCCCCCGGTAGGCTCAGAGTATATTCAATCTCAAATTCGACCCACCAAGGGGCCCTTCTTGATGAGCCGAATTCAAGACCAAATACACTCTGAGCCTACCGCCACTGAGGCTTACAAACAACATATAAGGACAACACTGTAAGACTTTGACGCCTAGCGTCGGGCCCGCCCACCACTTTTTTATCGAAGAGTGCCGCTTTATTGGAACAACGACTAAAGCAAGCCGACATGTCATTTTTGGCTCGGTATAGTTCAATAAACCATCAACCCGGATTGATTAACAACCTGGGAGAGGTCGGGATTTGAACCTGGGACCTAGATGTTAATAGGTCTGCGCGCTAACCGTTTGCCATGGGTACCCATCAAAATATACACATACCTTTAATTTAACCATTACACCACAGGCGAAAATCTTCAAAAATAGCACTTTAAACAAGTTATTTCCCTCTTATAATGTAAGAATTCTTCAAAATATCTATCACTATTGTATATCTGATTAAAAAATATAGAATAAAATGCTTAAAATCAATCGCGAAAAATAAATTCCACTCCTGTCCATATAGTGCTTCCTCCCCATATAGTGCTGCCATCTCTCTTTGATTCTCGTAATCTCCGCTTTTTTCTACCGCTACCTCTGAGAGTACTCTTTAAAGAGGAAAAGATGTTAGGAAAGGTCAGCGCTCGCTACAGACGTTATGAAAGCAGGAAGTAGAAAACAAGGTCGAAACTCTCCAAGCGGAAAATAATACTGCTTCGTATTTTATCTGAGTTAAAGAAAACAAAGATATATATAAATGAATGAAATTGAGTCTGAGATATTTTGCTATAGAATTCTTTATCAGTATGTTCAATTAGATGTTTATAGCGATGACATTTCAGAAGTGAAAAAATCCTTAAAAAAGTTGCATGATCAGTTTGAAAAAATTGTCAAACTTATAAAAGATGATCGAAGCATCGAAGGAAATGTTGGAAGTAATAAGAATGTTAGGTCTGGACAATAAAGTTTCCTCAGACGGAGACTTGAAAACTCATGAATGTGAACACAAATATGTAATTCAAAATGATGATGGCTGGTACATTTGCCAAGCATGTCACGAAGAGCTGAGGTATAATCCAAATGAACCCCCTATCAATAATCTCGATATGTATTTAAACATGCAGAAACAACAGAGGCGAAAACATCGAATGAAAAATCTGGCTAAATGGTTAGGTTTACATAACCTACCCTTTGAAGAAGAAGAGCTTTTGAACGACTTTTCTTCTTATATCCATAAATATGAGGAGATGTACCCAGAGCGAAAAAACATAATCAGCAAAGACTATATCTTATACCATATGTTACGGAAAAGAGGTTACGACATCTATATTTCACGCCTTCTAGTTAAGTTACCTAAACTCAAAAAGACGCTTATTCAGAATGAAGAAATCTGCAGAACCATCTTCGAAGCATTAAATTGGAGTTTTTACCCTATAAATTAAAAAACGGCGTCTGAACAACATGTCACGAAGAGCTGAGGTATGACCCCGATAAGTGATTATAATTTTTAATAGCCGAATAAGCTATTAAAAATTAATTAACTAAATCTTTTTTATCAATCCAGCTAGTCTCAGGATAACCTAACCATTTAACTAGATATTTGTCCCCTTTCTTTTTGATGATTTTTTCAATCTTATACACATTGTCTTTCTTATCATATTTTACTAATTCATATTCATAAAAAGTGCCTTTAACCTCATCATTATTTAAATCCTGAACTCTATAAGTGATTGGGTCGGTTTCTAATACTTCAGAAATGACAAATATTTCATCTGTAAAAGTTGCTTGATAACCCCTTCTGAAGGTAGACTTATATATAGATATTCTTACTTTATCGCCTACCTGGTATTTATGTTTACGTATGACCTTTTCTTTAAACAAATTGCGGTAGACTTCACTACTGTTTTCTTCTAGACTGGCTTCAACAGGAGTCATTTTTATACTTCTGTGGTATGAGTTGTTGTAATTCTTCACTAATTGACCCAATACATCTATGTATCTTTCAGTGTTATTTGCACACAAGTAGAGCTTTATTTTATTACCAAGAGTGAGATTAAATCTTTCAACCATAGCAGCTTTTATTTCAACATTTTCTGTTGTGAACCATTGGATATTATTTTCTTTGAATAATTTTTGAGTTGTTTTTCCGACGAACTCTAAACCCTTATCTGTTTGAACCCTTTCAGGTATTCTTTCTTTGAAGATCTTTTTAAATGCTTGAGTTACTTCTTCTGCTGATTTATCCTTTAGAGGAACAGCCCATGCATATTTACTGAAACAGTCAACAGCTGTTAATATGTACTTGATACCATCATTAAACTTACTTCTCGCAAATTTATAGACAAACAGTAAATCAGCTTGCCATTGGTCGTCGATATGTGACACGTAAATTCTCCTTCTTTTGAACTTACGGATAAGTGGTTTATGCTTTGTGTATACATCCTGTCGGTGTAAAAAATCCGAGACTTCTTTTCGACTTAAACCAGTTTTTCTGCTCAGTACATTTATGCCACAAAATCCTGTTTCGGGATCGTAATAAACCTTTTCGGGGCAACCCTTCTCAGTTACCCCTTCAGCGGTAAAAAACGGCACTTCTTAGAACCACAACCCACACAAATACCTTTCAACATAGGTCTAGCGTTTTTAGAGGTGACATGCTGTTCATCTTTAGTGTCGGTGTGTGTTTTACATTTGAGACAATATATTTTTGAGCCCATTCCAAATGTCTTCTTTGCTTTGATAATAGGCTTCACAACAGCTCTATCTAGCCTTTCACGAAAACTTGGATTGGGAATGTCGTCCAATTCTTTAATCATGTTTGAGTCACACACTTTGTTTCTGGTTTCGGTATCTTTGTTTTTAATGTAGCACACGTCATGTTTATAGGCACTATCATCAACCCTATTAATAGGCCTACTCCATTCTTTGTATGTTAAATCGGGGTTCAGTCTAGTTTTTCCTCTGAGCAGTTGAGTTCCTGGTCCTGTAAATTGATGCCCTGGCAGATGCATTTCAAACGGTAAATTATTAATTGCTGCGTTAACAACACCTTTTCCTTTATTGCAAGTCTTTTTACCACACATTTATTTATATATAAAAAATTATTTACTCACAAATTGATATCCATTCAGCAGGGTTTGTTTCATATATTTTTCTCTGGGTAAGTAGACTAAATTATTGATGAAATCCTCCTCTCGCTTATACACTTCCTCTTCTGATATGGTATTCGATTTGTATGAATTGAGCAGCTGTTTGTAAAACTTGTAAGACTGTTTGTACTCTTCTTTCCTTTCCGCGATATTCAAAGCTTTATCAATAACTTCAACAATACCGACGCTTAAGCTCAGAGCAGCTAAGGGAACAAGTACAAAAGCTGATAAACCCAATGAACTTAAAACGAACTTGCTAACGGTCATAGTGACACTAATTTTATGGTAGTGGTGGTAGCTCTTTCTATATACGTAAATTTTCTTTTGCAAGTATTCTTCCATCTTTATTTATAGGGGTGAAATATTTCTTCCGATATCTCAGAGCCGGATTAACTAAATCAAGCATAAAGAAATCATACGGCTGTTGCATGCACTTTTTATATAATCTACTGAATTCTTCTTTTGTCAAACTACCATCTATCTCTCTTATGATCTGTTGAATCTCCCTCGGTTGAATATTAAAAAATATCAAGTAATTACAGTTTCTTCTGATAACAATGGGTGTTCTATAATAAGATTGAGAAAGATAAATGATTGAGGCGTTTTTCTTCCGACCTCTGATGAAAAAATCTTCTATGCTCCTCTGGTCCTTGTCAGTCATGCAGTCATCAAAGACAACAACATTTTTACAAGATGGGTCCAGGTCATCCACTTTTATAAATTCTTTTGTATCAGAGGAGAATAAAGTTCCTTTCTTGCCGAATCTTTCATATAACTCTAGGATAATTTTCTTCTTCTTTTTGGGGTACTTTATCGAGTCAATATCCACGCCCTCAAACATTGTGTACTTTTCTTTCAGTTTACCATACTTGGGTTCGTACATATCTTTTGCACAAACGAACAAATTATCAAATTCGAGATAGTCGTATATAAAATTCAACAATAAGTTCGTTTTACCAGTACCTGAAGCTCCAGCGATTAGAAGTCTGAAAGGGTGTTTAGGTAATAAATAATGTTGATTTGCATCGACAAGTTCTTCTGCTTCTGTATAATTTTTAATTTGAATCATCTTTATTTAATGTTAAAAATTTGCTTCAGTAAAAATTTAATTTGCTTAAGTAAAAATTTTTTTGCATAATAATAAAGATGAATGCTATACAAAAAGAACGAAATAAGAAATTAAGAAAGGAAGTTGAATATGAACTTAAAGTTTATAAGCTTCAGGCTGAAATTAGAAAAAACAACGAACAACAACTTGAGCAAAAATTAGGTATCCAGAAAGCACTATCGGACTTTCACAAGCCTGTAACTGAAAAGCTACAAGAACAAGAAATTAATCGAAAGGAGAATATTCAGGCTATAAAAGATGCTGTTGATCACATTCCTCTAGCTATTGAATCGCCTTTAGAAGTCTATGATTTTGATAAAAAATTGGATGTAGAGTTTTTAGAGAAAAATAACTTTCCAAGACCCTCAAAATTGTACCATGAGACCAAGGAAACTTTTCAAGAAATTATGAGTAAAGTAAATGATACTTACCTAAAAATGTCTCGTCAAAAAGGAAACATTATGAGTCAGATGTCTCGAATGACTAAAAAGGATGAAGAAAGAGAAGATCGCTTATTAGCTAAGGCTGATTATTTGAGAGATCATATGACTACGTTAGGAGATTATCGGGATCGACTCAGAGACTTGCAAAGAAAAGGAATTTATATCGGTAAAGGAGTAGAAGACAAAATGGAAATTTTAGCCCGATTGACTGATAAGATATGTAAAGGGTCCAAAAGTAAAAAGTTACACAATCAAGTCGTCGATTTATTGGATGCATTGTTGAGAGAAGGAACTATGACCAACGAGCAAGTAAAACAATACTACAAAAATTTTTCATTGAATAAATGAGTAATTACATAAAAACTAAAATACATTTAAGCGATCATCAGATTGCTAAGCTAAAATCTGCATACCAGAAAGGAGAAGAAGTATCTCTACAAATAGATAAGACAAAAGCCCCCAACAAAGATATACATTTAACTCGAACACAGATAGCTCAAATTGGGAAGGGGAAGCGTATCACTATCAGTAAGACGCAGCTCCAGAAAACGGGTGGTTTTCTACCTTTTCTATTACCTGCGTTAATTGCTGGGGCCAAGGCTTTAGCACTAGGTGCTGCAAGTGGGGCGGCTGGATATGGAGCAAAGAAAGCTTTGGAAAAAATTTCAGGATCTGGATGTGTAAAAAAAAGACCCATTGGAAAGGGCGTCTATCAAAACTGGGAATATCAGACGAAGTAATTAAACAAAATATGAAACATGAACAGGGGTTTAGGGGCGTCTTTACTTCCGATCTGTTGCCTAAAAAGATGAGTCGGTTTGAAAACGGTATTATTAATCTGGACATTGTCACAGGACCTGGTACGCACTGGGTCTGCTACTATAACGATCCTAAAAATAACTTTGTTGAGTATTTTGATCCTTTTGGAGAACACGTATACAAAATTCATCCTAACATTAAGAAGTATCTACTGACTTCTGGAAAGAAAAATATCGGGTGTAACTCGAGCTTTCTACAGCACCCTGCTTCCGTCAAATGCGGCTACTTTTGTATGAAGTACATTCGTGAAAGAAACAAGGGTAAGCCAGTTGTAGATGTGCTATATTCTTTTACCCAAGAACCCAGCGACTTCAATGAAAAAAATGTTCTCTATAAATAAAATGGTTCTATTGATATTAGATTCTAAAAACGCGGAAAAATCAGAAGATTTTACGATTGAATACACTAGACCTTTCACCTTTAAACAGATTGCCCTTCAGTCCTTTTCGATGTACGTTTCATGGGACAATATCAAAGATGAGGAATTATCATACTTTGATGGTCAGCAGTGGTTAAATTTGACGATACCAGATGGAAATTACACTATCAAGGGGCTGAATCGTTACATGATTAATTTTTTTGGAAGCGATCCGCCGATACAATTCGGTATAGTGGAGGAACGACAACGAATAGCCATTAAGTTAAAAGACGGGTATAAGATCGATTTAACGAAAACCAAAAACCTGCATAAACTTATAGGTTTCGAGCCTAAAATCCACGAAGAGCTTGAACAAGTAGGAAAGTACATTGCTGACTTATCTGGGGGAAACGATAACATTTATATACATTGCGATGTCGCAGAGGGGGCGTATATCAACGGTTTCAACTCTACAAACGTCATCTATTCATTTACAAACAGTAATCGTCCAGGTAGTCAGATTATAAAATCATTTGACAAACCTCTGTTTTACCCTGTTCGAATGGATAGTGTTTACCGAATCAGAATGCAAGTAACCAATCATAGAGGTGATTTAATTCCGCTCAATAAGCAAGAAGTACAATACAATTTTATCGCCCTATAATAAAGAAATGAATAAACACAGACTTCAAAGAAAGAGTAAGAAGATACAAGGAAGAGGGTTCTTTTCCGACGTCCTGCAGGAGGCCGAATTAGAAGGTAAGTATGTGCAGGATAAAATAAAGGAGATATTATCAAAGCAGAAAAAACATGGAGCTGGACTAAAGTTTATCTAAATTCGATTTAATAGCCATATAGCTATTAAATTGAGGAGAAGAAAAAAAATTTATTTCATAATAAATGAATAAAATATTTGAATTAAACAGCACCAATTATTATTACGATGATGACATCGAAAGTTTCGAATATAGAGAGGTAAGGCATGAAAATAGTGATAATTCTATGGAAAATGCCTCTTACCATTTCTTTATTCAAGACACCAACGCCAACATTTTATACTCTAACGGTTATTTACAGCAAAAATTGAAAATTGTTAACAATGATGGTACTGCCATAGTGAATGATAATGTAGCTCTCGTGAATGGAGGTGGTTTGATCAATGCTAACAGGTTTACATTAGGAACCACTGAAATAGAATCCAACATTAATTATACCGCTCTTATGCGACAAGTGTTGGGCTTAATACATTTTACGCCTGACTATTCTTCTGCCGAAGCTACAAATATGCTGTTCTACACTGATACGTCGGACACAGCTGATAGAGAACGCTTGAAATATGATGGCACGTTAGTAGATACCACAAAGATTACTGAGTTTTTCGAAAAATTCAGAATTAATGAGAACCATAACCAGGGATTTACAGAAAGAAGCGAATTCACTAAAAATAGCAAGGTTGTAACTATATGGATCCCACTAAAGTACGTGTTTGATTTCTTCCGTGAATATAAAAAAGTAATCACGGGGTTCCAAGTCAAATTTGAGTTCCAGAGAAATCACAGTCTAAATATGCTGTACACCAACGAGCAACATAAGATCTATAAAGTCGTTGTAGAAGATTTATCACTCTGGCTACCTTACGTACGATTTAAAAATGCGGCGGCTTCAATATTTAACGAATTAAAGTTATCGAATAAGGATGTAGAAATAAACTGGAACCAACACAGCATAGTAAAGTCTAATATTTTCTATAAAAACGCTAGCGGCTCTTATACCATAAAAGCTACTTCTGATGAAGTCTTATCTTTGTACGTAATTCCTCAGTACACTGAAAGATACGAAAATTCGAAGCACAATAACATGCTGTTTGATAACTTAGATATGACGGAATGTTGGTTAATGATCAACAATGTAAAAGTGCCAACTGTCAGTTACATGATGGATTTTGAGAAAAGTGATTATAATCGATTATACACAGCCTTTTTGGAATCTGGACTCAACACCATCACGTCTGAAACAGGTTGTATGGTCAATTATTCGAATTTTGGTAAGTTGTATCCAATCATCTGCTTTAATCTCTCTCATCATCAAAACTATACCGATACGAATAACTTAATGATTGAGTTTAACTGGAGGTTAAGGAACGCTGCCCCCAAAGATTATGTTTTTTACTTCATCTTAAAAGAGCACAAGAAATGCCTCTTAAATATTAACAATCAAAATATTACCATGATCAAGACTTTGAAATTATAAGCCATTTTTATAGTCCAGAACCTATCGACATACCTCCCGAGTTGGGTAAAAATGATCCTATCGACATACAACCTGAGTTGGATAAGAATGAACCTGTCGACATACAACCCGAGTTGGACAAAAATGAACCATAAATTTTTATATTCATAATAACATTTAATGGTTGATCAACCATTAAATGTTTAGATACCCTTTGTTACCTTCCTCAAGTTTGAATATATTTTTCCTTTGAATAAAGAATATGGATCGTATTGTAAAAAAATTAAACGATTTGAGTACTGATAACTTTGAGTCAGTGGATGGCTTATATTTGGTTTCTGACATTACTGAGCATGGGAAATCTATCCTAATACGTTTGTCGAACAACTCAATTTTATTTTTAAAAAATGATATACCCAGGGTTGGTATGATTTTGACCAGGGATGAAATAAGATTATTAAGATTATATGTTGGCTTCAGGGTTTTATATTATTGTACACCATTAGAGGGTTTCGTGGTAAAAAAACCACCTTTTCGAAACCTCTACGAAACCTTTTCAATATATCAGGCTGACAGTGATAGCGATAGTGATAGCGATAGCGATCGACCGACAACGATGACATGCCCTTCCATAATTTAATAGATGTAGATATGACTATATTTTTAATGATTGAAATACTCATTAAAAATTGAATCGTTTAAAGGAGGGCAGACATCATACCCCTTCAGTAATAAAAGCATTTAAAGAAAAGAATTGTAGTTATAAAGAAAGACAAAATGGATTTTCAATCTAAAACCGTTCGACAGTTGCAAGGCTACTGTCGTGAAAATAATATTCGAGGTTACTCGAAACTTAAAAAGTTGGAGCTGGTCGACCTTATTCAATATCATAACGGCTTTTCCAGTTTCCACAATGACTTGTTTAGCAAGCCAAAGAAGAACAGAGTGCGTAAGATCAGGTGTTGCGGTAAGTTATTTAAGGGATCAAGCATGAATAAGCACCTACAATCTAAAGGGCACCTAAACTATAAACCAAAGAAGGCTCTCCCAGAGTGTGGAAGGGTGGAGCATCGACTACATCACATGACTCTCCCTCAACTACGGGAATTTTGTCGAACGCATGGCATTAGAGGCTATTCCAGGTTAGGAAGGAGGGCAGACATCATAGCATACATAGAAAGCGTGTTGTTCAACCGTCATTTCGGGTTTGACTCAGACCTGTTTTTAGATACGCGAGAGAGAAGGCTCTACACCCTCCACAAAGTTAATACAGCCTTTGAATCTCGCTTGAAGACGTACGACATCCAAAATGAACACAACCTGATGCTCCCCAACGACTTTTTGAACGATGTGGCATCACTAGTCCGGGGACTCATCACTAAACACATAAAGAGGCTGCATGGTTTGAAGGTTAATTTCGAATTCCTCTGTGACTATCAAAAGGGTAAAGACGATGCTATTATAGAAATGGAGAAAAACTTCAAAACAGAAAACGCAGTCATCTTAGAATCAACTGATTTGGTAGCTTATTACAGATCGGTTATCCAAAAATTATTGACAGAAATGG
Organism: Amaurobius ferox; assembly: GCA_951213105.1. Classification (NCBI taxonomy): domain Eukaryota; kingdom Metazoa; phylum Arthropoda; class Arachnida; order Araneae; family Amaurobiidae; genus Amaurobius; species Amaurobius ferox. The sequence continues at coordinate 31,469,063 of OX578145.1, forward strand.
AGGAGTTTGTTGCTAAGGGTTCGGGATGGACGCTTGTTAGAATTAAAAGCCTTGAGGTGAGGATCAATAAATACAACCCGCTGAGAGGATCATCCTACATTGATTTACCGAAAAGAATTAAAGATAAAAAGGCAGTCATTAACGTGAAAAATGAAAATGATAACGAGTGCTTTAAGTGGGCGATACTGTCTGCTATTTATCCAGCTGATAATCACGTAGATAGAGTCTCTAAATATAAGCCATATGATAATGAGCTAAATTTCGAAGGTATCGAGTTTCCAGTGAAGATGGAAGATAGAGTATTTAACAGGTTCGAAAAGTTGAATAACATATCGGTGAACATATATTCATACGAAGGTAATTATATTTACCCATTGAGAATCACTAAAAATAAGGAAGACAAACACATCAATTTGCTGTACATAAAGAATAAGGAAGGAAACAGTCATTACTGTTGGATAAAAGACCTCTCCAAATTGATAAGCGGACAAGTGACTAAACACAACGGAAAGATATTCACCTGTGAGAGATGCCTGCTGTTTTATTACTCCGAAGAGGTCCTCCGAGCTCATGAAACGGATTGTAGGAAGAATACACCAGTAAAGATTGTAATGCCCGAGGAGAACGAATCTCTGCGGTTCAAAAACTATCAAAGGTCTTTACGATTACCCTTTGTGATGTATGGAGACTTCGAGTGCTTGACAAACAAGATAAACACCTGCCGCCCTACAAAAGACAGCTCATTCTCACATAAATATCAAAAGCATGAACCTATGAGCTTCACTGTCTACATCAAATATAAACACGCAGACTATAAGGCACCAATCACATACAGAGGACCCAATGCCACCAAGCTGTTCTTTGATACAGTGAAGACTGAGGCGCTAGCGATAAAGAACATTTATGATAAGAAGCAACCCATCAAAATGACCACCGAAGATGAAGAGCATTTCCAAAGGACCCATGTTTGCCACATCTGTGACGAAGATATCAGGAAGAAACCTTCACCCTATTCGCCCAAGGATGAACCTGACTTCCGAAAAGTTAGAGATCATGACCATCTTCTCAATCCGGCGAAATGTGAATCGAACTACAGAGGACCTGCTCACAACCTTTGCAACCTAAAGTATCAAGAGCCTTCGTTCATTCCAGTGTTTATCCACAACTTATCTGGCTACGACGCCCATCTCTTCATAAAGGAGCTCGGTAGAGACCAAGGTGATATCGACGTCATCCCGAACAACGAGGAGAGGTACATTTCCTTCAGTAAGGAGGTCGGGGCAAAAACTGTAGAAGTAGGCGATGGGAAGAAAGTAAAGGTACCTGGTATAAAGTTGAGGTTTGTCGACTCATTAAAGTTCATGGCCGCTAGCCTCGACAGTCTTGCGAAGAACGTAAAGGAGTTCAGGGAGACAGCCAAGTACTTCCCCAAGGACAAACTGGACCTCGTCACCCGAAAAGGCGTCTATCCATACGATTACATGGACTCGTGGGACAAATGCGAAGAAACCAAGCTGCCCCCAAAAGAAGACTTTTACAACCAATTGAATGAGTCACACATAAAGGATGAGGACTACGAGCACGCTAAAAGGGTATGGAAGGCATTCAACATTAAGACATTGGGTGAATATTCCGATTTGTATGTGAAGACTGATGTACTCATCCTAGCCGACATCATGGAACACTTTAGAGATGTCTGTCTAAAGACCTATAAGTTGGATCCTGCATGGTACTTCACTGCGCCCGGACTCTCGTGGGACGCCATGCTCAAAACCACAGAGGTTGAGCTAGAGCTGTTGACAGACTATGACATGATACTCATGCTAGAAAAGGGGACCAGAGGAGGCATCTCTCAGTGCTGTAACCGATATGGGAGGGCGAACAACAAGTACATGAGGGACTATGACGAGAACAAGAAGTCTAACTACCTGATGTACCTTGACGCCAACAACCTTTACGGATGGGCCATGAGTCAATACCTACCGCATGGTGGCTTCAAGTGGAGCACTGTGTCAGATGTGACCCAAGTAGAGGATGACTCAGACAAAGGATACATCGTAGATTGCGACCTACAGTACCCGACCCATCTGCACAACCTCCATTCAGACATACCTCTAGCACCTGAGAGCAGGATGCCCGATGGCTCAAAACAGCCAAAACTACTGACGACCCTCTATGACAAAGAGCATTATGTGGTTCATTACAGGGTTTTGAAGCAGCTGTTGCAGTTGGGGGTGAAGCTCAAAAAGGTGCACAAAGTGTTGGAGTTTCAGCAGTCTCCCTGGTTGAAGAGGTACATAGACCTGAACACTGATATGAGGACCAAGGCAACCAACGACTTTGAGAAAGACTTCTACAAACTTATGAACAACTCGGTCTTTGGCAAGACGATGGAAAATATCAGGAAGCGACTCGATATTAGGCTAGTATGCGATCCCCAGAAAGCGGAGAAGCTAGTTGCTAAGCCCAACTTCAAGGGAAGGACCATTTTTGACGAAAGATTAGCCGCCGTGCATATGAACAAGACGAAAGTGATTTTTAATAAGCCAATATACGTCGGCATGAGTATATTAGATCTATCGAAGCATCTGATGTATGACTTCCATTATAATCTTATGAAGCCTAAATACGGGGACGATATCAAGCTATTGTACATGGACACTGACAGTTACATCTATGACATACAGACCGAGGACTTTTATGAGGATATGAAAGGATTGATTGACTACTTTGATACATCAGATTATCCAGAAAACAATAGGTATGGTATGCCTCGAGTAAATAAAAAGGTCTTGGGGAAGATGAAGGATGAAAATGCAGGGAAGATCTTAGAAGAGTTCGTTGGCTTAAGATCTAAGATGTATGCCTGTAAAACTGAGGTTGACCTGGTGAAAAAGTCGAAAGGAGTAAAGAAATGTGTCGTGAAAAACAGGATAACCTTCGAGGACTACAAGAACTGCCTATTCAAGCAAGAAGTACAGCATAGAACCATGAATCTCATCAGGAGCACAAAGCATGAGATTCATTCCATACAAGTCAATAAGATTGCCCTATCAGGAAAAGATGACAAGCGCCATATATTGGAAGATGGTATCCATACCTTGGCTCACGGTCACTATGCAATAAAGGAGTAGGCGATCATAATTTTTTAACAGTTTTCGAACTATTAAAAGATAATTAATGGTCCTCAGTTCGAAGGACACATTCTTCTGTTCTGAATGCCTCTTTTATAGTGTCTATATCACATCTAAAGTGCTGATTGGAACCGTCCTCCTCCTCCATATAAGAGTCTAACTTTTCGCAGATTCTAAAAGGGGGTGCTCGCCGAAGGGGGTACCCTTCCCTCCCAACGACTTTTCGCTTGCTCGCTCCGGAAAATTGGTGTGGTCGAAATAGAGCCATCACTTTCTCGGGAGGTGCTTGCGCTAGAACCTTGCTAATGGATGATTTTGATACCATTGATTTGTTTGATTTGTATGGTTGGAATAGAGCCATCACTTTTCTAGGAGGGGGTGTGGTTTTAATGGAGGGTTTGAGAGCCATTGTTTAATCGAATTTGTATGGCTTAAATAGAGCCATTACTTTCTAAGAGTGGGTTTAGTTTTTATGGGGTTTGAGAGCCATTTTTTTTTAAAGGGGGGTAAGGAAATTATGGCGGTTTTCATACCATTGATATCTAAAAGTGGGTTCGATTTTTATGGGGTTTTGTGAGCCATTGTTTTTAAAAGTGGGTGGATATTTAATGGGTGGGTTTCGCACCATTGGTTTTAAAAGTGGGTGGAAATTTTATGGATGAAATAGAGCCATTACATTCTAAAAGTGGGTGGAAATTTTATGGGTGAAATAGAGCCATTACTTTCTAAAAGTGGGTGGAAATTTTATGGGTGGGTTTCGCACCATTGGTTTTAAAAGTGGGTGGAAATTTTATGGGTGATATAGAGCCATTACATTCTAAAAGTGGGTGGAAATTTTATGGGTGATATAGAGCCATTACATTCTAAAAGTGGGTGGAAATTTTATGGGTGGTTTATGGCTGTGGTCCAGCTCTCTCATGTGAAATTTTATGGGTGATATAGAGCCATTACATTCTAAAAGTGGGTGGAAATTTTATGGGTGATATAGAGCCATTACATTCTAAAAGTGGGTGTGGTTTTAATGGGAGGTTTCATACCATTGTGATTACACAATGGTGTGGATGAAATAGAGCCATTACATTCTAAAAGTGGGTGTGGTTTTAATGGGGGGTTTATGGCTGTGGTCCAGCTCTCTCATTTGCACACTACTTAACACTTTTCTACATAGTTGAAAAGTGTTTATGACTCTGGTTATTCAGTCTGTCTACCTGTCTGTCCGTTCGCTAAATATCTGAATAAAAAATGACTTTATCAAAATGAAATTTTAGTAAGTTGTTGAGACGGTCTGTGGAGCATATGGGAATGTAAATGAATAGTATCAGTCGATTAGTTTCGGATTGGATACGGGTAGAAAAAATGGAATACATTGAACATTATGGAGAAAAAAAATCTACAAGAATGTTTTAAGCGAAGTTCAAATTCACAAATTGCTGCAAAAATTATAGAAAATATTCAAACTATCCCATGAAATATATAGAATCAATTTCAGCAAAATATGTACGGACGTTTATTAAATAAAATTTAAATAATAATTACACCCATATAATATAAAGGGATCACGTGACCCACTTCAAAATAAAATAGGGCATTTACCTTTGTTCCCAGAGTAAAAATAGTGATTTATTTTTACGTATTTTTTGTGCGTCCATATTCGGCGCCAACGCAATTGCAATATTTTTGAGTTTAAATGATCATTAAACTTATTATACTTATCATTATTTCTACGAAGAAGCCTAACTTTAATATATGCAGAGTCTAAACTAGTGATTGTAAGATAAGTTGAATAAGAATTGCTGATTTTTTTAAGCAAAATTATTTAACTCTGGACTCTGGAATGCAAGTGTATGAATGAAATATTCACTGCTTTTACATAGAGAGCCAGGCGATTTATATTTTGATGACGTAATTTGAATCAAGTTCATTTTCTTCGATGAAGTTTTAAGTTTTCAAGTAAAATAAATTATTGCAGTTCTATGAAATTAAAACAATATCACCTCTGAATGTATTGAATTTTAGAGATGTATAAATAGAATTGTGTTTCAGTTAGAAAATGTTTCATAATGAATGCTTTGTGCATGATTGATCTTTCTTGTTATTCAATAACATTGCATTTAGCTCTGGGTATCCTCTGGGATCATGGACGTAATCGTAGAACAGAAGAATGAATCCAAATTTCTGGATAACTAATACTTTAATTTAAAGCACTAGTACGTATAAACAGGTGCAACATACAGTGCTATATCGATAGTTATCTTACGAGGTCACTAAACAGCTGCCATATTCACAAAGAGAGTAATTAAATGCTCATCTAATTAAAAAAATAAACTATATTATTCTCAAAACTCTTACTTAACAAACAATTCACTATAGCTCGTATCACGTCAACTTCTACTACCTAAGCGATGACTCATTTTATATATTCGATTTTGTTTTCCCTTATATACTTGAAAGTTTCCTGAAAGGTCCCGTACCTACAAAAATATTCGATATTTCGGGAAAGTTATTGTATATTCGAAAATTCACCAAATGTCACCAAGTAGGGTATAAATCGCCAAACCTGATAACCTGAACATACATATTACTTCAAAAGATGTAAAATGAATTTTATATAATATATATTTTGTTAAAAATACCTTTCACAGTTTTTATTGTAGGTAATATATTTTCTCTAAAAAATCTCCAATTATAACGACTATAATATCGTAATGGAATATCGAAAAATATAAGGCAACTTATATTACAGATCTCATGATATGGAACAGAAAATAAGCGTTCCACTATTATACCCAATAAATCCAATGACACATTTAATCAAATGCTCAAACATCTCAACATAGTCCTTTACTATCTTAGAAATATTTTGGGGAATGTAAAAATGTGTATTGCAGTCATAAAATCCAAACGATTTTGCTAGAAATATTTGAAAGCTTTCTTCGAAATTCATTGAAACATGTTTTATTTACTAGCAACTTTTCAACCTATAAACGATAAAACCATATTTAAGAGTAGTGCATGATTTGTTCAATTTCTATGCTTAGATATATTTTTACTTTAAATATATGTTCTAAAATATTTATAACACGAGTTTAGGTATTGTCTGAATGTAATTTTAAATTTTTACATTGCTCTAAGCTATATTTATATTTGTATAAAGTTCATTATATAGATAATTTTTGGAAATTGTCAAGCTGCAGCCTACTTCTAGCCTAACTTAGTAGCGGCCCTGTAAGTTACGTAAACATTCAGTATATATGTCTCAGAAAAAAATTATTAGAGTTTAGTATGGCTATCAGTTGGGATGGCAATTTAGTAATGATTAGAGATAATTATGACTTAGTGATTTAACGAGCTATTTAGTGATTAAAATAATAGCATTTGGCGACTCATCACAGCAAAAAAGTCTTCGCAATGTGTAGGTTCATTCTTTTCGTGAATGCCGCTATAAAAAACTCACTTACTGCTATAAGAAACTCCCTTACTGCTATAAGAAACTCACTTGTTGCTATAAGAAACTCACTTGCTGCTATAAGAAACTTGCTGCAATAAGAAACTCACTTGCTGTTATAAGAAACTCACTTATTGTAATCGATCCAGCAAATAGAGTCGTTGCCTAGCTACTTTGCTACATCATTAGCTAGCCACGTCAGTCATAGCGATTTAATGACTAAAGTTTACCTATACCATCGATCTTTGTATTGTGTTTTTAAATCGAATCCTTTAATTCACGATTTTTATGAAAATAATATAATATTTATATTTGAGAAAGTAAATTATTGTTGCCCTGTGTATAACCAGAATAATCAGCATTGTATGTTCTATAATTCTCTCAAACCCTCAAAGACCTACCTACCAGGAATGTTAAATGTTCTCTTTACGTCATAAAATCTATTAGGTAAGCTGAAAACTGTTAAAGTATGTTTTCAAAGCTGAAGATACGACTTCTGTAAATCGCCGTGATAACTACTTTTGGATCATAAAACATTATTTAGAGACGCTATCCAAACAGTTTTGATTTTTATCCATTTTTTGTCTGCAAGAGCATTGTTTTGTTTTGAAACTATTTTCACATTTCTAGGTAATAGAGTGCAGTGTAAAATAGGATTGATAAGAGATAAATGGTTATTGCTAGGATGAATACAATTAATTGTATTTCTATAAATTCAATGTTAAGCGCTTGAGGTCCTCTGATGAGTTAATTTTTATATCAAAACATATGTTTAGTTCTATGCATTTTTTGTTTGTTTTATGTCGTATGTATATAATTTTTATTTTTAATTTTAGTTCGCTCGTTACACAATAAAAGTGAAAAAATCGTTGTAAAACCAATGAAAATTATAAATTATATTAATTACTTTAAAAATTGAATATATCTTTGATTGTCATTCTGTAACCTTAAGTAAAGTAAAGGACTATTTATTGATAGAACATCATTGTCGTTAGTTGTTATCCCTCCAAAGATACCTTTGATGTTTTATAAATATTAAAGCAGATACAGACTTTTAGACTGTAGATATTTTACTAGAGTTTTCAATAAGGCAAAATAGTTCGATATCAAAGCGATAGCAACATTGAATTAAGCTTTATTGACAGCAGAATGTAGCTAGAATGGCAGTTTCCCTGTGTTGCCATATCCTTCCAATGGTAATCTCCTCAACCCTGAAATGATGCTACTAAAATACTTGTTAAAAATTGTAATAATTTTGAACATTTGGGGCCATCCTGTCTCACGAAGGAGTAGGAAGTTAAAACCATATTTTCTTCTCAGCACTGTCTCTCTGCAGAAACTTCTGACTATTGACAAGAGCCAAGATAACTATGCTTCATATCATCTTTGAGGAAAAATATTTAAAAACTGATTGTAAGTCAATCGAATATCAATCTTGAATCACATAGATAAATGCCAGCAGATAAATTATAAGATAATAAAATAATAGACGATAAGTACAAAGTTAAATATTACGAGAATTTTGATAATAAGAATATAAACAATACAAATAATAATTATCATAAAAATCTGATGTGGGCAACACATGACTTTCCTTATATAATGTAATGAATTTACTACTTTTACAGTAAAAAAATAGGATTTTCTTATAGTAGATACTAATATTCTTTCCAAGATATTGAATTTTCGACAATTAGTCGTCATTTTCATTGATTTAGCATCATTTTTATCCATTTGGCGAGATTTTCATTAATTTGGCAACATTTCAAAAAAGTCGCCAAGTTGGCGACATTCCGCCAAATTCGTCGCCAAAATCTAGCCAAGCGTTATGCACTAAGAAAAAAGTTATTCTAACAGCAGATAAATGACTATTGGCGTTCAAATACAAAAGTATTATTCAAAGTATATTTTTACATGAATGGAACGAGCTAGATCCACGAGAATGATGTCACTCAATTTATCGCATGGTATTACATATGAAAAGTGAACATGTTTCTCAATAGGAATTTTTTTTCTTTTTATGTGACTTTTTCATAATTTTTTTGAAAAATGTACAATATCTCGAGAACGGATGTTAGCGTTCTAAAATTTATGCCAATCGTTTTCTAATGAAAAATTACATAAGAAATGCCTATTTGCGTAACTTTACTAGCGGTTTTGATTTTTTGACGATTTTTCAAAATTTCATTCGAAAATTTAGGGGCATTCTGAACATTCGATTACGTATAAAAACAATAGTCTTCCAGTGTTTACGGATTGTGATTTTTGTACCAAATTTGGTTCGAATCGGCCCATTCGTTCATCAG